>JAOSYY010000001.1:7685686-7696598 GCA_025727935.1 Hebomoia glaucippe | reverse complement strand
ACAACCCCCAATTTTCACCCCTCTACAGTCAACCCCTATTATTATGTGGCAAAACGACGTTTGCAGGGTCAGCTAGTTTTTCTATATAATTTTATGAATATCGCAGATTAATGTTCTTAAAAAATTAAGATACTAAGTTTCCGTATTTAAATTTTTAAGTGAATTTTACTAAGATTGCATATTTTTTAGGAGGCCTTGGTTATTTAACTCAGAATATTCCTGGAAATATGATGCAAAAGACTATAATAATAGTCCAAGGATCTGGTGGTGGCCCTCTAACATTAACGGTATGTATTGAGCATCTAATAAGTTACAAAGTTAGATATTATTTTATTACTAAAATACATAATTCTTAGGATTCACAATCTATCCTATTGAATCAACGTTTGTAAAGATCTCCACATATTTCCACCTATATTAATGCAAAATTTGATGTGTAATGGCAACCGTTTAAAATTACTTATGATACCTCTATTAGGTTGTTTGATTTTTTTAAATACGGATCGTGCCTGAATGTTAGAGGTTTTGTTTAAAATAAGCGCCATCTAATTTATTTCTAATTATAACAATTCTTTGTAACCCTAGTATATTCATGAAAATGGGACATTAGTAAATATGATTTCTACATATTAAATATATAGTTGAAATCTAATCGATGTTAGCTTCTCATTATTTGGCGTAAATCTAGAAGCACGGTCCCTAAAACATACATAATTATCAAAGTTTTTGTATACAAGTTGGATTCTATAGTAATTTTGAAAAAAAAAGTTACAAATAAAAATTGAATTGAGACACTAGACAAGGATATTAGTTGATAAGCCTTTTTGAACTTTTAAAAGCCCGCAATATAACTTAGGGACTACTCGGCCAGATCAAAATATCTATTCTATTTGTAAATAACTAATTTCTTGATAAAAGGTAAACAACCCGAGCGGTTTGGACGAGGCGACACTAAATAGCCTCATTGCACAGGCTACTGAGGCCATAACCCAACAGCAAATTATACAGGTTAATTAGCATTAGACGCTTAGCATTTTGGGTTATGCTATTTTAACATGTTCCATGTTTCTTTTAACACTTTTATGTTATTAACATATGAATATAATGCTAATAATCCAGCAACAACTACTTTGGGTTATGCTATTTTATAATATTCCACTCCTTGTTTTTTGTGCGCTACTGTCTTTTCTTAGTATCACAATTATACCTACTAAATACCTGGCTATGATGCTTTAGAATGTTTAAAATTTGTTTTAATCTACTTTGAAAATCTATTCATTAATAACACATAAATATAATGCTGATAATCCAGCAGCAACCATTTTGGGTTATTTTATAATTCGTTCCATTACTTTTTATTTGTTCGCTACTGTTTTTTTTCTTTAGTATCGTTTATAGTATATATTGTAGTAGCCAAGTGGCTATAATGCTATAAGTATTAAAGATTTATTTCGATCTATTTTTGATAAGAATTATTGACAAATGAGTAATCGTTAATAATCGAACTGATACTTCGGGTTATGATACTAAATTGTGTTCCATTTCTTTCATTTTTCTTGTCTTATACTTTGTAACTAAATATAAAATATATTTTTTTAATGTGTATTAGGTGTCCATTCATTATAAACACAAACTACGGCTAATAATTCAGCAACAACTATTTTAGATAATCTTTTTGCTTATTTCTATTTTCATTATTTTTTAATATAATTATTATGTTATTAAAAAAGATTGTGGACGTTATTTAAAAATACTTAAATTATATACAAACTACAACTTGGATTACGCTGGGTTCATAATGTTCGACGAATTTTTGATCAAAAATATAACCATATTCAACGAATAGGTTATATGACAAAAAATTACGCTTTTTATATATATCTAATAGGTTCTTCAGTATTATGTGTTAGGTGTTAATTTTTATTACTTATATTTTTAGTAATCTAGATCAATTTATTTCAATTTAAAAGTACTGGCGTAAGTTGTAAGACAATTTCTGGTCTAATTCACAATTATATTTATGCTTCACTTTTATCCACTTTTGCTCTGCAAGAAAGAGAACTGCACATCTTCAGCTTTAAATTTCTTCTCATATTTTCATTTATTTAAAATATATGTAGCAATTACATTTATTCATTTCGTAGAATAGTGACACGCAGACCGTTGTAACTCGGTCTTTAAGCATTTTCAGGGTGCAAGAAATAAATTGCGAATGTTGGTAAGAATCGTAAAAAGGTAGCTAGAGATAATTTAAATATACTTTTTATACTTACAGAGCTTTTTGAATATATGGATAATCATTTGTTACAATACTTCTGTAACAAACACAACTAGGGTTCGAATTTACCCATCTATAGTAATGAGGTTGTTTTTCTGGTAAACTGCTATGTATAGAATGTAATCATCTCTGATGATATTATACAGAATACCGGCGTGATACAATCAACACAGAGGGTGATTGTGAGTCAGCCTACGCTTGTAAGCACTTCACAGCCCATCGCCGTGGTCAAAACGGCCATTGCTCAGGTTTCATGCACATTGTATCGTAGTTTGTGCATGAATGTGACTCGAGGATCGCCATTTAGCTAAACTGAGTACACAATAGTCCAAATTTTTGTCCCGGGATCAGATGTTTAGCTAGAATGAAAAGTTTCTGTACTATGATTAGATTTCCATCAAAATCATATGAAATTGTGTTTATTAACTTGTTTACAAACATTTATATCACAAATACTTGCTTCTAATGTTCAGTTTTTTATGTTTGTTAAATGGCGGCCTTTAACCTAGTTTCAAGTAGCGCTTTCGCCGATTATGGCTTTTGCCTCATATATCTTGTTGTTTTATTGAAAAGAATATGTTATTATTATTAACTTTAGGCATTTTTTTAGAAAAATTCGTCTTGTTAGGAGGACTGTAAAGTACTTAGTTTTATATTTTTATTATATTTGTCCTTGCTTTTTGGTGTCTGGTTTTGGGAAGTATTGGTATTTTTTTAAGGCTTTTTAGAGCTAAATATGAGTAGCTTTTATACTACCAATAATTACAAGCAATACATTATTCTTAACCGTATTTCAGAATGCACCTCAAATAACTCCTAGTCAACAACCCATCATATCAACACAACCGCAACCCCACAAGGCTCAAATTATAAACCAACCGCAGCAACAACAGATTGTTGTTACCCAGAAGCAGCCACCGGCTTTGATCAGCACTTCGACTGGCAACCCGATCGTTGGAAACCAACAGATAATACAAGGCAACCAACAAATAATTGCAGTATCTAGCAATCAACAGATTATTATGAATACGCCACTAAAACAAAACGTGCATAGAGTGGTACAACACCCTCAAAGAAGCCAAATTACAACATCGGTGAATAATACTCCGCCGGTGCAAATTGAAAGTAAAAATGCTCAAAATGCTGCGGTAAGTTATCGTTGATTTTTTGTGGTGTGTAAATGTACTGTAAAGCGTAAAAATAAAAATAAAATACATGGATTCTAATCCATTTACATATAACATCCGCTATTCAACTGTTCATTTCTTTCACTGAAAACAAGCTTTATTTATTGTCATTTAAAACAATCGTTCTTTGATTGTTTAGATATTGTTTCAGACAGCGTGTAAAATAACCCTTTCCAAAATTTACACCCTTTTCTTTGGTATAGAGTATAGTTTATGAACAGTTAGTAATTTTTAATATGGCTGATATACAGAAACCTCAACAGCCAATAATGCGGCAAGTGATAACTAGACAACCAGTCATGGTTGGTAACACTAAGATCGGCGAAAAGGAGACTGTGGTTGCACAAGCGGTTACGGAAGTAAGTGGATATATTTAGTTTTCAATTTCAATTCTATTATTAAAAATGTATGGTAAACGACATTTTAAAATTTCGGCAGAAGTTGCCCCCGATTGCGCCGGCGACACCACCACCCGCTCTCACACAGGCCGTTCCAAGCCCGCAGAATTCACAAGATGATACGCCTTGGATATGTCATTGGAAAGGATGTGGAAAGTAGGAAGGCTTATCGTGATATTTTCATAGAAAACTTAGATATACTATTAAAAAACTAAACTAGTTTAATAAACTTTTTAATTTTCTTAACAAACACGACTCAAGATTTAAAAAAGAATTGGTTGTATTGAACGGTATAAGGGCACATCTTTATGTTACATATCCTCATATTATTCTCACAGGACATTTGGTAGCGCGTCTTGCGTTTTCTCGCATGCGGCGCGTACGCACTGTCCGGGAGGCGCGGGCGGCGAAGCGCCCTGCATGTGGATCGACTGTGACCGTGTTCCGCGCAAAACCTTCGCGTTACTCAACCATCTTAATGACAAACATTGTACGCCTCAGGTAAAAAATTAAACTCGATAGGTTTAGTTTCCACTTCTCCCGTAACTATTTTATGACTATGTCTATTCTTGTATTAGTGTGAACATGTCTATTTTAATATAGTTAATGTATATTATTTGTACAGTTCTAAAGTATCGAGTATTAAAAGTAGGCTAATATTACGAATGTATACTATGAATTTCCAAATTTTTGTAATAAAGTATCATAGGTATGTGATCTATCAACAAACAATATATATCAAAAAAGATTTTTTACCTACTCGTATATATTCTATTTTTTTATACGATAGGAAGGCAAACGAGCGTACAGTTCTCCTATACTAAGCGATTCCTGTCGCCCATGGACATCTCCAAGATTAAATCTATTGAGAACGCGTTGTCAATCTTAAGACCATACCCATATTACATCACTTGTCATATATTAGTGACGTTCTGCTGCCGGCCTTATTTATTTTTATTTCGAGTATTCGGAAATTCTTAGTAAAATCTATCTAAATGCTACTCGATAGTTCATAGTGTTAGTTTTTTTAATCTGCATTTCATTATAGGCCCTAAAAGCGATATATAATTCACGTCGACATGTGACTGTGGAGCCCGAAGCAAACAAGCCCGTGTCTATCGCTTTTCCACCGAATGCGGCGCTTGCGGCGCTCAAAAAACACGCTAACGATTTGTTTAATCCACGGGAACTAATGGTGAGTGCAATTTTGTTATAGTATTACTTAATGTCATACATATAATACTAGATGAAGAACTATTGTATTTTCAGTCTACTAATGTTGGCTTGCTCTGATATTTGTACACTGCGAACATACATAAGTTGTGATGTGATCTGTAAGAATCTTTTATCTCTGTTTTATAATAGTTGAACATGTTCGTTAATTTTTTATAACGCCTGAAAGATCATGAAAAGTATTAATTTTTTTTATTGGTCGTACTAAAATTAGCTAGCTATTTATCTTCGGTTGACGAAAAAAGTGCTGAACTATTTTTATATTCCCCTGTTGCATTTTACCTATACATAGAAGTTAATTTTATTTTCACTGGCATTAAAACTTACAAGTATTTTGTTTTTCCTATATTTTTAAATCATAATTAAGTAAAAGAAAGAAGTCTCTACTAATACCGATAGAATATGAATTGTGTTTAAATTAAGATTTTTGTAGTCTCGGTGCGAATAAACGTATACGAAGACACTTGTCAATGTAATATGTTCGTTTGTAGGCCGATAGCGCCAGAACGCCGGACCAAGGGGTGAGATTCACATGTTTATGATTTGGTTGCATGTAAAACGGGCTTAGAGACGAAATTAATGCATTTTGTTTGTTGATGCAATATAAGAAACTTTTGCTACTGTAAATACTTTCTATAGTTGCATTTTTATCTTCTATGCATTTTAATTTCAATAATACCTTTAAATAAGCTTATATAAAATGCACCGTATGAAGGAAAATATTTGATTTTGTAAGTGAAAACATTACCGATGTTGATATTAATTTTAAGTTCAGTATATTTTCTATTTTATCCCGTATTGATAAAAAAATTATAGCCCCTTTTACATGGACGATCAGTTTTTCGCTTTTGTATTGTCTCATGCGGTTGTTTGTTTTGTGTTTATTTTTCAAATTATGTTATATTTTGTTGAGTATAAGTTTTTCTTATTATTTTTTTAAACTGTGGGTGCCACCCATGAAAGTCGCGAAACTATTCTAAAGATTAAGTCTTTTGCAATTGTTGAAAAGTGTGCTTCGCATGGTTAATATATAAATTTGAATGTCCTTATTCGAAAGTTTTGTAAATATTTGTATTACCTTCAATATTAAATTAAAGTCGCGTTAAAAATTTTGTTTGAAAAATCCTTAAACTTATAATTTGGTACAGGATGAAAATGAAGGACCGGTGACGAAGAGTATTCGGCTGACAGCTGCATTAATTTTGAGGAATATTGTCATTTACTCAAACACCGGAAGACGGTATTATTATTTTTTTTAATTATATTTAGAGAGACTAAAACAATAAATCTTAAAAAATAAAACTAATTACAATTATTTTGTAATCAAAGTTTACACAAATTAATAATGATTTTCGCCTACTTTTACTGAGTTTTTAAGTCTTTAGTGTATTTGTTATATTGAATATTTTCTATTTGCTTACAAAACATATTTTTCCTCTACTTCAGTAGCTTAATTAAGCTTTCATGAAATTGAAAAACCTTATTAAACAATGTTGTGTGATTTAGAAATTAGCGACGGAAATGACCTTTTTATACTAGTTAATTTAATTTTCCTTCGCTTTCAGAATCCTTCGGCCTTACGAAGCCCATCTTGCGTCTATTGCGCTAAGCAACGTAGAGGCTTCTCGGACAATCGCCCAAGTTTTGTATGACATGAACAATATATGAGAGTCAACCAACGGGCAAAGGCCCGATACATAAGCGTTCCTATAAATGCTTATATGAAACTGTTTGATTTTTCAACATAAGTGAAGAGTGATTTTCTACATAAAAAGTGAAATTGTGTTTATTCTTTTTAAGAATTACCCTTTTCTAAATGCTTTCTACCATAGTCTTATTAATTGAAGAATTATATTTTTCTATTGAAATGTCAGACTGGATGTTTACTGCTTTCTTGTATGTTTTTTTTCGTTTTATTTAAGCGTATAATTGGAATCTCGTCTCTTATTTTTAAGTTTGTTTACTTAGGCTGTTTAATAAAACCATGTTATAAGATTCCTTAAAGCTGTAGCTTCATATATATTTAAGTTATTTTAGTAAATAAGGTTACTGAATTTAGTGAGTACATGAGGAAAATAAATGCTAATACAAATTACTTAAAATACCTTTTAAGTATTAAATATATATAGTATATTTTTAAGTATATTTTCGTATTGTAAATTTTAGAATAGTTATCCCTTTTGAATCAAAAGTCGATATTTAAAGTAAGGAGGATAGATGACGTTTCAATATTTTCATTTGTATTGAAAATGGTAGTAGATTCTTAAGTACTTAGCGTCAAAATGTCGAATGTGTATAATTTTATATTTATTTTTTGTATGAAATTTGTTTTGCATTTTGTTGGTAAAGAACAGTTAATGTTTGTAAGTCGTAAATATAAAATAAAATGCTACGATAGTAAAGTGCTTTTTATTTTAAGTCTGATATTTATAACATGGATTATTTAATAATCCTGACGACCTAATTATTAGTGTACAAAAGAACTAGCTACTTCAATCGTGTTAACACCTAAGTAATTTTGTATTCTTAATAAGTTTCATTATAATATTAAGAGTGTTTGGAACCACTAATAAAGAAACATAACGCTCTAACAGATGTTTAATTATAATGGTTCCTAGCTCACGGCCAGTACGATTAACTCAAAAAACCGTATCGAAGTCTGTTTATTCGTTTAGGAACTCAGTTGCAACAGGCAGCACACAACGTTCACAAACGGATTTTGTAACATAGGTATTTATCATCAATTTATATAATCTTTGTAAAAGAAAATTTACATGAGACTACTGATGACGCAAGTTTTGTAATACTAAAAATTCTCTTATAAATAATAATCTTTAAAATGCAAAAAGATGTCGTAAATGTAATTAATGAAGATTGCTTTTAACAATATTTGAGTCGATGCTGGTTTTTAACAGAGAGCTATCTTTAAAATTCAAGTTCTTGTCCGATTTTAGAATGTCGAATCACATCTTATATACCAATTTGAAATATAATTATGTTCCTCTTCTAAAAGATTAGTTATAACATATACTCATCAATAATATGTTGACGCCTGCCCTTGCTGTAGTTAGAATATAGCTTTCTAGATGCTGCGATTCTTATATATGTGTTTCGTATGTGTTTGGTTTCTTTACTCAACATTTAAGGTCCCATTTCTGATATATAACATAAACTATATTATATTATGCTTATGCATTGTTGTTATTTTAAGGTTTGAGTAAGTTAATTTAAAACAAATAATAAACGTGATGATTCATACATAAAACAGATCACTTTCTTTAATGGGTGGGCTGAGTCAAGGCCTTTCCCCTTCTACAATTACACAATTCTTCCTATTCATCTTCTATTAATGCTTTTATATTGTATTAAAAACTATGTAATATGAAAAGTATTATAAAACTTTCTTGATATTTACGTATTTTTGTGTAAACTTATTATTTTGGTAGCAATTGTATGCAAAAATGTTACTAGCATTTCACTCCATATTTAAAGCGTGTAAGTTTTCCTCCATTTATCATGCAAATGATATACACGAAATGTAAATTAACTGAAAATAAAACTTATAAAACCGGAGTGTACCGCTTTTAAAATAGCGTTTGGCGAGTTTCTGCTTATTTCCGTGAAATGTTAGAATTCTGGCGTGGATTGAAAACTTTTTGCTTTTCCACCACTGTGGACTGCCGTAATTGCATTTGTACTAAATGCAAAACAAATTCGTTTTAGCAAAAATAACGAGTCGAGTTGGAGTGACTCGTATTTATTTTGTTGCATTAAATATGAAACAAGCTTAGCACCAACGTTTGTACTTTATGTAAAGTAGGGCACAGCTATTTTTACAATATATTATTTACAAAAATATAACACAGAAAATTTAATCCACAAATAAATACCTATCCCTTATTTTAATAAATGACTGGTTCAATATGATCAGCCCAAACAGATATTATATCGTTCATCCAGCGCAATTGGGGACCCTTTACAGTATAGACAAATATAATAGAAGTTGCTTATGATATCCGGCCGAAACATTGCTATAGTGCTGTAACTATCCTATATTGTGTGTGTGTGTGCTATTGACCAGGGTGTACTCATTGTTTGTCAGAGTTTACTCATTGGAATTTGTTTTTTTTTTATGTTAATAATACTATTAGCATTCGTTATTACGATTTTTACGTAAAAATATGTATGTATTTACTTAAAATTAAACAGAAATTATTTTTAAATAATGAAGTATTATTAAATAGCGTAAATAATTTTTTTCTTAGTCGACACGTCACTGGGTGTATATTCAATCATGTTAACGTTATGAAATAATTCTTTAAAATAAGAGGTATCCGTTTTAGATAAGAGATTAGTAAACAGATTTCACTACTTCCAATTTTTATACGAGTGGGATGGGCATTACTGTTCATAAGCATTCCAAAAGTTGTATTTGTGGCATTACCATTACACCGTTCCTACCAATGTTCACATAGATATATCGGTGAAATATAAGCTGTCATGATTATCATCTTTTTAATAACATTTTCTGGGGACAGCTTCGAGATATGTTAATTATTATATATTTACGACGACGAACGAATTTTCTTCTTTTCTCGTAGGAATTTTTTTATATGTAAATTTATTTCTTCAGATGGCTTTAAAAATGTTTTTCGTTATTAAAATCGCGACATTAAAGCGTAAATTGTTCTAATAGAGACAAAAATATCGAATGTTTCAGTTCCTAATTATCTTAGAGTTATAATTCAGTCTTGTCGGTTCCACCTTTCGCGTCCACCTGGACGTCTCTCGTTAACCTTAACGGGAGATTAATTAGGGTCGGTTAACTGCCGTAAATCATCTTCATCTCGCTCTGAAATTGGTTATATCTTTACTTTATGTTCTCGAAAATAACTCGATGGAAATGAAAGTAGTTTGAACAATTTCAAAATTTACTGGATAAGTGTACACACTTAATACAATTATTTAAATTGATAGATACATAGGTTTTTAAAATATAAAGACAGGTGTTCTTTAATTTTTCTTAATACCAGCTGATGTGCGCCAAACTTGAAAATAGTTTCTCCGGCTACATGGCCGAAAAAAAATATACATACCATACATTTGCGCTTTATGCCTTGTATTATTGCGCTTTATGCATTGTATGTCATTCGTAAATATGCCATATTTCAATGCGATTAGCATATGACTATTCAATGATGTTTCATCAAATTTTATTCAGATTTATGTGTTAAAGTTATTATTACATAACAAGATTACCTTTAATGGAAAGCTAGGTACAGTAAACAAACTATGTATTAGTAGACATTCCATAATGTTATACATCAACGACGTAAGTCACGTATACAATCTGCCACTTTATACTACGAGGGATACTCGAACTCTCGAGTTTATGGAAACTCAATACGGGTAGATTAATTCCTCTCCCTTCATAATAATCAGGACTTAGATGTAAGCGAAAACAATGACGACGGATGGTGACATCGATCACGAAAGCTTTCGCTGGCGATGCTTACTTCCCCCAATAGCTTTTACTGCACTACTGCGTTTAATTATATATCCTAGAATTTTCGGATATTTCCTCTTTCAATTTTGAAAAATTAACAGAAATTCATAATTTCGTGAAAATTCTTGAAAATTTTTAAAGAATTTTATAAGCCTAACAAATGAACCTACCCGATAAAGCCTGTATTAAGAGATCGGAATAGTATTTCAAAAACTATGAACTAGAAAATTTGGAATAGAGTTTTTTATATAGAGTCAGTCCTGAGACTGTCCAAAAAAAATTGTGTATATAAAATTAATAAAATAATTTA
>JAOSYY010000001.1:7654971-7671166 GCA_025727935.1 Hebomoia glaucippe | reverse complement strand
TGATAAAGTATTATAATGCCTAATATTTAAGATATATGAAAGTATTTAAAAATATTTTCAACGTATTATAGTTGTTACATAACTCCTATGAATTATTTACTAATTCTTCAGACAATATTTTACCTGTATTGTTCTGGAAAGAACAAGTACTCACTAAAGTCGTAAGCACTTTTATGACAGAAACATTACAATTTGTTTTCCTTGTTTATTGTACTATTCGTATATTATAGGTGAAATGAAAACTTCGTATAGTTTTTAAGAAAATGATGTGCATAGACCACAGTGAGATTTGGCAGACTATATTCAGAGTTGTAAAGCTAGTAAAAAATTGTAACACAATGTGGTAAGAATTCCCACGAATTACAATCGTAAGTATATAAGGGCCTTATATAATTGGTCTAGAGAAGGTTAACATATGTATTATCTTAGGAAAATATTCCAACTTTTATTAGAACAGTAAAATAAAGACAATGATTTCACAAATGAGGACAAACTATAAAAAAGTCCATTTTCCAATCTTAACCCTACCATTGGGAATAGGCAAATATTGTCTTAGGATGTCACTATTAGCTGAAGGGAATTTGCGACGTTTAGGTTGGTTAATGTACTAGAATCCAATTTTCTGATCAGGACCGGCTTGAAGTTTTTGGAGGTTCTGACCAAATAACTGGGAAAATATTACTCAGTTTGAACACGCTAAATATAAAGTTAATATCTAAAATCAATTAGTAAATGTATGTTATGTTCTGTAATGATTATACCATTACAGTACATGACAAATGATATATAAATGTTTCATACAGGAATTAAGGTTTTGATATCTAAAATAGTTAATTAAATTAAACTCCACAAAGATAATTAAGCGAATGAGGTTAGCTTTTATTTGCTTGTCTTAACCAGAGCCGTCAAACTTTTTAAATAAAAACTACAACACAAAGCTTTTTCAAAGCCAGACGCTTAACCCGATAAACTGACTCAGCTTCAACAAAATGTACTCTGTTTAACTGCAGATATTTACTGGGAATGTTATCCTCTACGGAAGCTTTACCGGAAGTTCCGAGCGAACAAAGTAGTTTAGTAGCTTATGCATTTATATATGGAATTCATTGAAATAATATTTATCTTAACACACGATGGAAGCAGAATACAATAGAGAGCTTTTGTTCAATTCAACTTTGTTTTATGAAAGTGTAAGTCTATATATTGAGTAGCTAAGATAGTGAAAATATTTATATCACAGGTTCAAATAACGGGTGGAATGAAATTAACAAATTTGGCTTTGAATGGAGAATGAAAATAAAAACAAAATTTCGACCGCGCGCTTTTAAAGAGCGTCAGGGAAATCATTGTACACGTGTGCTATACATATAGGTTAGAGAAGCTTCTTATATTTGGAATGGATTTGATAAAGTTTAATAGTACCAAAAACCACGATAGCGAAGGTTTAAAATGTCGTGAGGGTATGTAAGAACAGTTTGAAGACAAAATAAAACAGAAAATAAATATTCTATGTATCGATGCAAATTAGTTGGGTCAGAGGAAGAAGGAAGAAAAACTAAAACTAGTTATAAGCTATTAAATTGTCATTAACAAACTTGTTTTTCAAAACATTGTATCTATAATGCACAATTTCATAGGATTTTGTGCAGTTAAGAAAAATGAATTATTATTTTTATCAGCAGAATATTAATGTACATAATATTTCTAGCTAAGTTTCTTTTCAATGCTTTAAAGTATCGCCAAATGACAACAAATGAAGACTGTAAACGAATTTTCTCCTAGAATCTATATCAAAACATCCTCAGGGTTCGCTAATGGATCTTCGTGTCGCTCCCTGAAACCCAATATTGTATCGTTAGTCACATCGCACGATTTTGGACCCTAATGGAAATTCATTTTTACCGTATCATGTTACAGAGGCAATCTGGTTTTTAAGAGCGGTTTTGCCTTGAGTGTAATTAGGTGTTATGTATTTAATGGATGGTGGGGACGTGGAAATTGGTTTATTTTTTTACGAAAAGTGTGAAGAACTGCAAGTAGAAAAGTAAAGCAGTCTACGATCTTAATTATAGTCGCGTCATTTTTTCGTTATTTTGTGCCTGATGTTGGGTGCTGAGATTCAGGTTTAAGAGAATTGTAACAAATTATTTTCGTACCTAAACTTTAAACAGTGAAAGTATAATATTAATTTATTATGATAATCAACTTAATAAGGTATTTGTCACTTATTATGTATTCATTAGAAAATATGCGCTAATGTTCTTGTTTACCAACTCTCTATATAATCAAACTCGGACAAAATTTATAATTTCATATAATTCATCATTCTTATTTATTTAATGTGTCTTATATGTCAGTAATAACATTATTATTAATATTAAAGAAACGATATGTAATATTAAGTACGTTTACTGACGTTGAATGTTTCGGAAGGCATATTAAAATGGTTATGATTTGTTATCGCTGTGATGTATTGTTGATACGGCACTTAAAATTAAAAAAACTAATCTATAATATGAATGAATCCTAAAATTTTACTTATTATATAATATAACCTTTTATTTATAAAAAAATATACACAGAACATTTAAATTTAGTATTTATGTTCTGGAGGATATGGAAATAAAGGCAAATATTTCAGAACAGAGTTAATGACGTTAACTGGGAGCGGTCAAGCGGCAAACGACATACATCCGGGTTCTTGTTTAACCGCCCCGGATAATCTAAACCATTACCCGGCCATATAAGATTAAGTATCTTTCTTTATACGTAATATATATATACAAATCATTATATTTTTATTTTTATTATTACTATGATTGCCCAAAAAGTAATTAAAATAACAAAAAGTAAAATGATAGATGTTTAATTACGTATTAAAATGAATTAAGCTAATCACCATAATACTGAATCAGTGCATGACTTTATTTACCACCTAATTTTTAGTAATTAAAATTGTACAAACTATTACCGTAAATAAAGGGGAAATCGGAGTTTTCTATTTGTAGGATAAAAATATACAACAATTGTCATCTATGGAACAAAATCTTATGAATTTACCGTAATCTTGTTGGTTTAAAAACATAATTCTTTCCGTATTAACACAACATACAGCATTTGACGTTTTAGTAAGTATATTTTGAAGTATTTCGATTTTCTTCTACTCCTTACGCTACAAGAAGCTACGAGCAGGTGTGCATTGACGTGAATAAAAGTGAGCAAATTGCATGTTGCTACGGCGTAGCAGATCATGCCCGTTGATAGCGCTACGCTTGATAAATACCGAGTAAATATACAATTTACAAAGCGGAAATAAAGGGCAATTTTTAAAGAAAAACTATGACATTTTTCTACTTTTTTTCTACTAATACACCTTACATGTACATAATATTTTTAAAATTCTGTGTATTTACCAAAGGTCTGAGAAGGGAATTAATGATTTATTGAATTTATTAATCCACACAGGGGGTTGAGAATACAAAAAGAAATGTACTAAACAACTTATTACATTGAATTAGGTCGAAAGAACCCACTAAAAATGACCTTTGACAAAATGATACATATACATACAACAATTACGAAAAGAAAAAAGGAATTAATAACATTAAGCATTTAATAACATTAAAAGTTATATTTAAATGTGGTTGATTTAGCTTAATTATTATTTTATTTTTATAAAATAGATGTATGTAACTATAAATAAAATACAGTTTTAATTAATATAAACACGTTATATTATAACGATTTTTACCACCGAATAACCAAATGATTATTTTCTCAACAATTCGTTATAAATATCACGTTTCGTTTGTTATGAGAAAGTATTTGTCAGATTAAATATCAGCGTATGAATATAATATTAATAGATATGATAAACGGAACAGTTAACTTGAAATTTAATCCCCTGTTATCGAAGTTAGTAGCGTAACAATCCGCTTACCGCTCAAATTGCTCATGCAACATCCAAAACAATACAGATTTAGTAGCATTGTCTGCTTTGGGGATTCCACAGAGTTCTAGATTTTCGAAAATTTGAAAGCAAATTGGAAGACCGATTTTGATGTCTAACGAGATTATGTTATAAAAAGCTCAGCTTTGCAGCTATGCGGTCTGGAGTTAGGTCGGTTATTTATAACTTATACTTTTTTTAAACTGTTTATTGTTAACTGATTGTAGATTGTAAAATTTTAGAAAACACTAATTTCAGTTAGATAAATAAGGATTATAACGGGTGTTAGGGGAATGTCCCCAGAAACGAAGATTGATGAGAGTACTGAGTATCGATCCTGATTAAAAAAATATATATATTTATATAACAATAGTTTCATAAAAAAAACCAGCTGGATTTAGATCATGGCGCGTAAATAACGCTAATCAAATGTTTTAAAAATATATTTTTTTTAGTCAGGTTCGATTTTTCTCCGTACCATCATCAAAGGTGTCATGAGTACTATCATCTATCTTCGTTTTCGGGAGCGGTCCCCTAACACCCGTTATAATAAAAAATACGTCTCCGAATCACTTTTCGAAAAAGTATAAGATCAATTGTGATAATCTACTTCAAATGTGTGTTAATTAAGAATTAAGCCCAATTACGCGGTTCTGTACTTCCCGGCTTATTAATAAAGGGTAAACACACGGAACTTTCAAACTCCACAAATTTGATGTCAGAATCATCAACCTTGTTAAAAATTTCGTGTCTAACTTACATTGGCGCAATATTTATTTTTAAACAGTGACACGTTTTTGCTATATTTGTTTGTATGGTATTTTCCTCAAAATTCCAGGTGTCTTTGGCATACAATTACAGAATTTGTTGACTTAAGGAGACACGATCTTTCCATCAGTGAACGGTGGTTCGCGATTCAAGTGGATATTTGATATACCTCGCACCAATTTAAAGAGATTAGTTAGATTTATAACTGTGATTTTGGCCATTACTTGAGTCATGTTTTTCGAAAAATGATGACAATACAATTTCTGTACGAGAATTCATTAAATGTAGACAAGTGACAGATTAATCTTTAATGAAGAGGGTAGTGCTGCGAAAATTACAACTCCAGCAGAATCCCAGATGACATTTATTGTTACACAAACACGCACAGAATAATTAAAACTATTGTTTTGAAATAAATGTTTCGGTGTTTTTAATTTCTATGCAGCTGTTAAGACGTGAGTAAGACCTATATTTCATCTTCTTGGAACGTTGTGGTCGGTTTATTTTTAATGTATTCTCTATTCATCTCATGTATATAAAATCTAATGTTGCAATATTTGTCCAAGATAAATTCCAGAACTGTAACAAGCTGGGTTGGATCGTAAGTAGCATATACAAATTTCGTATTTTGATATTCCTTTTTTAACTTCCGAAGCCGCTCAATATTTTCAATGAGATTTGTAAATAAATATATCTTGATCTAAGATGAGAGACGATTGTTTTTTTCCCGATAAATAGAAAGACTATTTTTGTCCAAGCCGGATTAATTAGGTACATGAATTTATATTTTTTAAATATAAAAAATACATCTGATTATTAAATATTTTCGAGTTCTATAATCAAAATGAGATGATATTACTTTAAATGACTTAACTAAAATATTGGAAGCCTAATAAAATCTCTTCTTAAATTTAAACAACTCGTACAAGAATATTATCAAACTCTGCTCATTAATTACTCTATTGTATCGAATTAAAGCAGCTGCAAACTTTGCTGAGGCGTTAATTTCGCAAGGAATCCGGTTCCCTTTGATTAAGGACTTAAATTGACGATTACGTATTTGAATGAAGGCACTGGGATATAAGGACAATATTTACTTTGTTAAGTGAGATTGTAAGGGCTGATTTGGCACAATGTGGCGCTGAATAAAAGGCCTAGTACTATAGTTATCTTCGACATTATTATTTACAAGTAAATCTACACATAAGAAAATATCATTTAAAATCAATAAATATTTCGAATGAAAAATAATGTTTGTGTATTTAAAGTCAATGCAGATGAAACCACCCGACACTCCTAATTTAGAAAAAAAATAAATACGAGTACATACTCATATAAATCAATTTGACTTGTCTGTTACGTTTTCCCATACAAGTCGCTAAACCACTTATGATAAACTTGAGTATATGTGTAAATTACGTAATGTCAATATGAACTCTTATATATTAATAAATATGAATAACATCAAATAACCTGTAACAAAATATTTACAAATGGCTTAGCATTACAAGTTATGAATAATTAATATTCTCTTTAATATAACGAGACCTTTTATTGCGTAGCCAACTCGATTACTTAAAAAGTCTAATATTTCTAGACGTCATTTGTTATATGCCCAATTTATTCCAAGAATTGTATATATGTACTGGCTGACCAGACAAACGTAGTTTTGCCATAAATTAATAAACGTTGGTGTTATAAGGCAGAAAGTTTAGGGCTGTATGTGTTTTTAATGCTACTGCATGAAAACAAAAAAAGTTGTGCAAAAAAGGATTTTTCTGACGCTGTTCATTCATATCACTTACACTCAAACAAAATATGCTTATTTCATTAAAGTCGATCAAGCGTTTCAGAGGAGTTTGGCAACGAACATTGTGACATGAGAATTTTATATGAGTATATAGATTACAGCTGACCCACAAAACGTTGTGTTGCCGTTTAATTGTTTACCGCTTTAAAAAAATGGGGTTGACGTCTAAGAATGTACGGTTCTAATGTTAAAAGGTAAAAAAATAAAAATACGTTTTTTCAAATACAATAAAAACATATTAACGCGTCGTTTACCCTTATCGTTTAGACGCATAAAAATAGATACTAACCGATTCTCAGATCTATCCGGTATGCATACAAAATTTCATAAAAAAGAGTCCAACCATATCAGAGGAATGTGTCAACAAACAGTTTAACACAAGAATTTAATTTTAGATAAAATCGACGTTTTGTATAACAGTATTTTTCTAAAAGCATAATAAATCATACACGGTACTTATAACAGAAGCATTGTTTATAAAATATTATTTGTCTGTTTCCCATGCTTATATAAAAATTTGTTTGTCATCTTAATATTTATTATTACAGTACTATGTAGGCCTTTTTAATACTTATAAATAAGATTTCTGCCATTTATTGTGATGCAGATAAGAGGAGAGGAAAAAGATGTTAGAATTGTTCTTCGGGCACCGGCTGAAGGATATATTCAACTTTTTATCACGTTTCTTCCCATAAGGGATGTCAGATGGGAAATATCTTGATTACTTTTGTGAATGGTATGTTTTGAAAATCTGGTTGAGTATGGCCTGTATCTTCAACGGGAAAATTTAGAACAGAGGCAATAAATTCATGTTTTGTAGAGACACAAACTTGCCCAACTGAATTTTACATTTCTAATCCAGTATCCTCTTTTACACGTCACGGTATCAGGCCCTAGGGAAATTCGCTTATAGATGGGTTGATACTGGCAACATTATTTACAATATAAAATATCCTTTAATAATATTATTTGTAGAAACAAAAAACTGTACTTCGTTGTTTTTAGAAACAATTTATAATAGAAATCCTTTTCTATTAACCGCAATAAACAATAATATACTAAAGCCTAATTTATACCTACAGACGCTTTAAAAGGAAAGCTCTCAAACTGTTCCTTATTTAAATTTAACAAGTATTTTAATATGTAAAAGTTAGAAAATAAGTTTCGATTTACAAGGGCAAAATAAACATTTAATTATTCAAACACTATAGTTAAATAATATATAACAGGATCCTTGAAGATAATTTTACTCTACTTATAATTATCAATTTGGAAC
The DNA here is from genome assembly GCA_025727935.1 of Hebomoia glaucippe. Taxonomy (NCBI): domain Eukaryota; kingdom Metazoa; phylum Arthropoda; class Insecta; order Lepidoptera; family Pieridae; genus Hebomoia; species Hebomoia glaucippe. The sequence goes on along the minus strand of JAOSYY010000001.1, from coordinate 7,663,363 downwards.
GAAATTTGTATTAATGTAGTTTGTATGACAGTACGATAATTTAGTATCATGGAATTGATAATGAAGCCTACTATATCTATACGATAGTGAAAAGATTTAGCCTGTATACATCGTAATTTTCTAATATATAATGAGTACGTATATATTTCATATACGTCACGGTAGTCATCCCAAGGGAAATTTGCTTATAGATCGGTCTGCCTCGAACATAATGAAAATTTAAATTGAAAATATCTTGTCAATAAGGAATATCTGTTCATGCTATAGACAATTAAAATTTCCGATGAAGAGATTACTCATTAATTTTCCGTTTATCCCTTGTTATTGGAGGTACATGATAACGTGAGGACTTGTTTGAGCTTCAGGATTTTCCCTAAAAATCTTTTAACACGCTTTTATTAGCGTATCTTATAACTGCTTGTAAAATACAGCGTATTTAAATCTTGGATATTAATTTTTATCCACTTTTGATAGATTGTTGTATCGAAATTAATCCTTATTTTTATATAACGTCATTTTTAGCTTTCCGATGACGCGGCCGGAATAAAAGAATTAATGTTTAGTTTTTTTTTAAACTACATTTACTTATTCTAAGTTAGCATTCTACGACGTGAATTAGGCGGAATGTCTAGATAAATTGCGTACATAGACGGAGAGCTAAATAAGTGATTTTATGAGCGATTCGACTTTAGTCTATAACTTTCTGAATACTTGTATTTCAAAGACTACAAAAAAATATCTAGTTATAATACTTAGCATAATAGCGAAAACATATAAATATTTTTACTTGTTGTGTTCGTTACAATTAATCGGCAAAATATTCATAAACCAAAATATGTTTTTATGTTATTAATTATTTTAAATAAAAATATTACGCGTATATCACACTTTTAACGTCGTTTCTATCATTTGGTTATAAAAAGTACTCTCCAAACGGCACGGATATGTGAAAATTAAATATGAAATTAAATCTCTACAAAACTTAACCACTTGTTTGAACTATAAAATAAATTACCCACGTAACGTGTGGAGATTTACCCGCCGCGCCGTGTAAATAGGACCTAATGGTTATTCAGACCGAAGAATTTTAATTTGGGCTTTGCTCTGTTTACAGAGACCCTCTAGATCTTTGTATGATACTATAAAAGCGGTTGCCCTGGAATTTAATCAATCTGCATAGATTTGCGGCTAAACGAAATCTAGACTTTAATCTACTTTCTTTACAACAGGCTGTATTGAACATAGTGTCTCAAGAACAGTTGGGACTGTAGAAACATCGGATTTATTTGCAATAGTATAGGTACCTGAAGTATAAGAAATTAGCTATGAAAACATTTATTGTAATAAATATGTACCAATTCGAAATCCATTGCCATTATTTATAATAATTAAAAAAAAGTCTTAAAAGGGTATTTAGGAGATTCAGTTCTACTTCGTTGAATATAACTTTTAAAACAAGGTCACGCATTATTTGATCGCGCGTTACCCAAAACTTTATTTTATACCTTCACTCTCATCCCTTATATTCTTCCATTTCGTTACTTACTAATTAATTATGGCCATATTAATATAATTTATGACCTATCAATTTTTCAATAATAAAATTTGTACTAGTTATTCTAACACGTTCAAAACGTACGCGTGTGTAATTTTGTTCAACTGTTTTTAATGATCTGTATATTTAGCCGATGTGACAATTAGTATTTAATAACCTTTGCTTAGAAATTCGATTCCAGAAAGCCATTTGAGGTTTAGTTATATCTCAACTAATTCCTAAGTAATCCAAAAATGATTTGATAATTATAGTTATATATAATATGATGTTACGACAATGTTAAATTGGTTTAGAAGTTATCCCATTAAACTTTGCAGTTACAAAATACATCTTGTCTTAAATGTTCAAGGTTTGTTTTCAATGTCAATAAAGCAGTGCCAGCCTCGCCAAGCTGTGAGTAAAATTGTACGATATAACAATTGGAAGGGTGAATGTTTATCAAAATAAACACACGACAGTGAATATTGTATGCGACATAACGTAATATTCTTAACAAAATTCTTTCAATATACTTACTATAACAAATTTGTTTTTATATAAAATTACAGATTATCAATGTACTACGTACCTCAAACTACAAATTGGTAAAGACTTATGGTAGACATGAGAATAGGGTTGTCACATAGACTTATTTATCACTGTTACCGTTTCATAGAAATAAATGGACATTAATAATACAGAGATAGTAGAAGAAAGACTGGATTGGCACATAATTAGGGAATGAACCCAGTAGATCTTTTGTTACATACATTAGGATAATCATACCTACTAAAATTACATAATATTCAGAATTGTAAGTGACCAGCAAGGTCAAATCATAAAATGTCTGAAAAGATTTAATAATTTATACTTAAGAAACAGCACGATGACATAAATTTCGCATAAAAAACATATCAACATCGATCATTTCTATTAGTGGTACCACTTATGGACACGTGTAAAGTTCTTGAACTAATAAGACATATCATTGCGCGGCGTGTTAAAAAATAATTTATAATAGCAAGCTTTGTTCTTACAAATTAAACCAACACCTTTTAGTGCCATCGGTTTGCTTCTGAGTTTTAGTCATACTATAGTTACTTGTAAAAGTATATTGAAATAATGGCTGAGATAGAACTATTTCGTTTATAACAGCCCTATAAAAGGTCATATCTAAAAGAGGATAATTGTATTTTTAATGGAAGATGTGATCGCAACAAATGTATTGGTTTTTTGAGCAATAGATTTTTGTTACTGAAAATAGTAACATCTGTTTTATTACTGCTCCACTTTCGATTCTAATATAAAAGTTAATCGTTTTTGTTATTAAAATCATATACAACATAGTCACTTTTAATTTTCTATCTAAAATTTATGAAAGTAGCTATATACGGTGTATATTACGGTGTATATAGCTACTAATAATATAAATTATCAGGTTGTTAATGCAATCAAGTGACTTTGATGCTTATCTGTCAATGTCAGTTATCAAGCTTCTACTAAAATAATTAAAATATTTTTAACTGAATGGCAAATATTTTAAAAATCTTTAATACTTCATGTCTGCGAAAACTTATTTTATTTAAATAAATATGTCTGTATGCCAATAAAAAAAGCGGAAACACGACAATTTTGTCAAGAAATGTCATCAATATAACCAAAGTATAATAAATTACAGCTACATCGCATGTAAGCACGAAATCCAACGGCATATAATAAAAAGACTACTAACGTCATTATTATTGCAACCAATCTCCTCCTTTATCGATAAACGTAAAAAGGCGCTAGGTTCCTTCAAATAGTCGACCATTATTACGGATTGGGGTCAAACTGAAATCTCTCGATTGTCAGATAACTGAACGCTTAAAAGGGTCACGAAACTTCTAAAAGGAATTACGCTTTATAAGACTTCATTAACTTGATACACAACAAGTAGCTTTAAGTTTTGAAAAGCTGCAAAATTGTTGAAAGTGTTTAATGAATAAGTTTTAGCAGCTTATTTATATTTTGAGCCCGTGGTCGTCCATAAATACAAATAAATTGTAACGTCTATTTGTGTTTTTCAACAGATATATTCTCAATAAATATAAAATGTCTACATATTTACAACTAAAACAGACTTTGTAAATATTTTATTTGTCTATTTTCTCTCGGTGACCTCTTTAATGGCTAGATAGATTTTGATGGTCCTTTCACTGGTTGGGTAGAGTTGGCTTTAGAGGGCTAACTTAGGCTATGTTTATTTCATCCTCATTATTGACTTTACAAACAGTGTATATATTAAAAGTGCGGATAAAACCCCAGCGTATTCTAGAATAGATACGATGTTTGAACATTTTTAATTTATTGTGTACAGCTTTTCGGAAATGAAGGTGAATTTTATTTCCGTACATCACTATCAATAGATCGTGACTCGATAGAATGGCATTGTTATACTATTTTGGTACACAGTTACTATTATGTTATCCGTAAGCTTTATATAAGACTATTGTCTCTGCAACAGACTTGCTTTGCTAAAATTCACTCCTTGTAGAAAGCGTGTTAAATATGAACTTTGCAACGCCTGCAGTGTACAAGAGATATTCGAGTTTGCTAAGTGAATAATGTTATTTATAGTTCTATACTTTGCCCATATATTAATTTCAGTATTACTAGTTTGAAATTAATGTTGGAACATCTTAGTTTTATGAGAATAGCCTTCTACGTCTATCCATATTTATGGCTTATTTGGTGCTAAAGTCGCCCGTAACTAGATTGCCTGCTTTATATATGTAGTTGAGATATCATATACTAGTACATTCATTTGTATTACATCGATAGATAAGTATGTTATGTAATTACAGAGGAATGTATATATTATATATATCTGATCAAATAAAGTCCTCCTAAACGGATAAACTAATTTTGGTGATGTTTTTGTTAGTTCAAGTGGATTCGAGAATGGTTGATATTTACAATTTGTTTCACTAGATCATGTTTTTTTTTAATTTTTTTGCTTTTTAGTGTCACACATTAAAATAATATTAAACGAATGAAAACATGCAATTTTCGCTGAAAAGGAAACAAAATGTTATATTTATTAATCATTAATAATTATTTGCAGTTACGTAATAAATAAAGCGTTACAATATTTTATTTGCTTCTTTTGAATTGTATACAAAGTGTAGTCTCTGAGATCACTGTCGTTATCCAAACATTAACTTTAACAATTTTCATTGCAGATAGTAACTATGTTTGAATGTATTGAAACAATACATCACAGTTGCATTTTGCCGTAGATGGTTGGACGTGGTGGCAGGCGGGTAACGGATGTTGACAAGTCGCTGCAAATTACAAAATACTACTGACGTATTACGTAGTAGGTCAGTTTGTTTAGTTAGAAGGTTATATGTGAAATGTAGGTCTAATATTTTAACGTTTAAACATTGGTAGAGCTCATAAAAGCTTTTGTGTTGTATTAAACTTAACCTTTTCGAGTTTAGCGCGATGTTGGACTTGGCAGCTAAATATTTTCAACGTAGTTTTATCCACAAACTTTAGGTCTGACAAATTCGATATTATTTTTATTTTAGAAAATATAATTTCTAGTATGATAAAGAGGCACCTCCTAGAAATAGACATATGTATGAATAAGGCTTTTATGCAGTTTATACTTCTGTTACAAAATAAAGAATGGTAGAATAAAGATGTTCCACAAATATTGTGCAACATCTTTGTTCCATTTTTCACTGCAGTGATTTATTGCGAGTGCTGCATGCGTCCTTTGAGATTCCCAACTGATGGGCATTTAAGCTGAATGGAAAACTTACGTCACTGAGTTTTCTTATTGACTGAGATTCAAAATTTAAAGGTCACAAACTTATTTATAGGTGTCCAAAATAAATTTAAAGAGCTATGAATTTAAATTATAATTAAGAAGTTTCTAAGACTCTCTTTTAGTTTTATCCCCAGACCAGCTTTATATAACTTCTGACGAAATATAATTTAAATTAACTGGCTATAAGCAGGTATTTAAGTTAATAAGTTAATCCGTTGGGCGTATTGTTCGTTCATATAATATCGCCTGACCCAAGCCTCTGTGATAGCTTACAAACCTAATTCTGGCTATCGCAACGCTGCAGTGCTAGGGATGTGCTCGTGTCGAGACTTTAAAACGATACCTGGTGTTAAGTGTATTATATAATATATTATAACAGAAAAAATCTCAGTTATAGAAATAATTTGATGTAATAAATATTCTGACCTTGATGTGAGTAAAGTATTTTTTATAATTCCAGACTTAATTTTCCGTATTTTCTTAGTCGTAAATGAAAAACTATTTAGTACTTATTTAATCATATGTTAGTATTTTTTAATAATTGTAATGAATTGTACTTATTCCATAAAACATAAAAAGTTTCAAAAAATAAAATACTTTAAAATTTGTAGACGTTTTGTAAAATTTGTATTTAATTGTGTTTTCGATAGAAGCACATACATCACTAACCGTCATGTATTTCAGGCTCGAGCTATGCAGTCGGTCGTAATGCGATTCAATAAAGTGAAAAGTCATATAAACTTTGACGGATTTCGTTTACTTATGCTGTTGTGCTATTTATTTTCCTTGCGCATAACAATTTTGTGCCTTTAAAATGTATTTCAACCGATAATTTAAAAGGGAAACGAATGAATTTGCTTATCGTATTGTCAGTAAGAGTTTTAAAGATTTCGGTAGTATATTTTTTTCTACATAGCAGATATATTTATCTCTCTCTGTATGTGTCATCGTATATACTAAACGGATGTACCGATTTTAATGCGGATTTTTTTTAAAAACTAATTTATGAAGATTTATTTATATGTCTATTGCTTTGTCATTAGGGATTATTAAATAAGTATAATTATCTTGTTTTTTAAATTAATTGTGTACTTTATTGTTTAATTTCGATTAAACTGAGTGGTCTGAAGTTGAAGCCTGTTTTAATATTCCTTAAACGAAAAATGTCTATGAATAGAAACTTAAATGGATTAGCTGATTTCCTCGGTAAGTCTGATAACGCTAACCCACAACTAAGCCTTTTAATAACTATTCGCCTCGTTCTTTCTCCTCAACTAAGTCTAAAGAAATATCGACCTCTGTAAAGAAGGTCATTTAATAAAAGTACCAGACTGCCTTTTTCATTTGTTGTACGTCGTTGTAATATTTGCAAGAGGTTTGAGAAATAAACGCATTTAAGGTCCTAATTTTATTATCAGTTGAGGTCAAAGTAATAAAATTATAATATTAGTACTCTAACCTATATCTATAATGGATAATATTTAGTTATATAATATTATTATGAGATTTTGTAGGTGTTTTCATGGAAAAGGTTTATATTCAATAACCTATTAAATAGTTATCAAATTTGTATATTATCTTATTGCGTGAAGCAGACCAAGGTGCGCGGGTGGGCTAGTTAGATATACATACAAGCTTAATATTAATAAGAAACTAGAAAACATAAATTTCAAACATTACATTGATTAGAATATATTTAGAAATAAATAAAAAATAATTGCTTAAATCTATAGCAATCAAAGTGTATTATAAAAACAATAATATAACTTCTAAAAATTAAAAAAAAAACCTAACATAACTAAACAATTAAGCTAAGCACACTACTGAATATATTTAAGATCAATTTATAAATTAGACCAGTTACAGATTTTGTTCTCAACACTAGAAGAGCTTTGTTAAATTTCCTAAAACTAAACTTGTCTATTTAACTAAAGTATTTGGTAAGCTGTAGGAACATGCAAAATTTATATCTAGAATTTTGAGATAAAATTGAGACGGCTGTCAATTCCAGTGATAACGTCTGCAGAAAAGCACTCGATAGTCTGTTGTTAGATTTCGTATTTTCCTGTCTAAACCACCGAAGGTGTTTGGTTGTCCCTATTGTTTGATTTCAAAAGAATGTATCCTGTTAAAGAACATGTATACAAGCTCCTGGGTTGTAAGAGGCTAGTCGGAGATCTGACGTCATATTATACTGTGAGTGGTTCAAAAGTTTACCCTTTGCGATTATATAATAATATGTTTCGTAAACATAGATTTTCTTAAAAAATAAAAACAAATTATATTTTGCAAGACTCAAGCCGAACATTTTATTATGACGATAAAACGAGTAAATCCCAAAATGGATAGCCTTTATTGCCGATATAAAATTTTTATATTTATTGTGTCACTGTTTATATCCACTTTATGACAACTTGAAAACTATTCAAGCGTTAGGCTATCCGTCTAATAGTTCGAAGCACAAATTTTATATTCCAAGACACTATATAATTTTTGTTTTGTATAAATTCTCGCGAAAAAAATTACAGAAACTATAAATACCAAAATTATAAAGCTGGAGAGTTTGTTTGTTTGAATTCGCTAATTTCAGGAACGGCTGGTCCGATTTGAAAAATTCTTTCAGTTTTAGATAGTACATTAATCGAGAAAGACTATAGACTACATTATATAAAAAAATAAGAACCCTTACTAAAAGTCCAATAATATAAACTAAGGTGTAAAAATCGAAATTATCGCGAGCGAAGACGCCGACAGTAGCTAGTTTTTTTGATTGAAGTATCGTCTTTTGTAAAGTACAATAATGAAAGCTTAATACTAAAACAATGAAAAACTACTTCTATTCTCTCATAACTAACTATTAATTAATTTATCTTCAAAAAAAAACAAAACTAAATACGAGAAGGACGATCAAAACGACGAAAACCACGTAAGATTTTTTACCATTATTTACCATACACAAACAAATTTTTTTTATTAATACTTCTATCTCTAACAGTGAAGTAAGTTGAAGAGTCTCCTAATTGGTGATCCAGTTTTCAATA
>JAOSYY010000001.1:7644173-7654871 GCA_025727935.1 Hebomoia glaucippe | reverse complement strand
TTTTTTTTATTAATACTTCTATCTCTAACAGTGAAGTAAGTTGAAGAGTCTCCTAATTGGTGATCCAGTTTTCAATAAAGGAATCTAAGCGACTATTACAACCCGCTCAAATCCTTTAATGAGACCTTATTGTACCTTTATTAAACGTGTATTTTAATAAGCTCGAGAATAACCGGGCAGCGGTTATTACGTTTAATACTCCATAATATTATAGCTTTTACGGGTATAAACTTTCAAATTAAATTAGATGTTTAAAGGTTGTGGTTAAATCTTAAAAACATGGTTCGTACAGATCCACTATGAGATTCAAAATATCAAATTATTTTACTATTCTCTGAAATACCTACGGTACGGTTTTGGTTCGATGCAGAAATTAAAACTTATTATAATATTAATTAAATTAGGAATATTAAATGTATAATAATGATTTGACGACTAAAAATGAGCCTTCAGATCTCATTCATGGTTTTAAATTTAATTTATGATCATGTGTTAAAGATTCATTAGGTACAACATTAAATATTTTTAAAATTAAAAAGAAATGAATAAAGATATCGCTTTAACAAAAAAGGTTTTAATCGCCATTTTGATGAATCGACGTTATCCCACGAGACTGAAGTAAATTGTCGAATTAGGTCACGGAGATGTTACCACTGACATCTTTACGAGCCGCGTCCGAAATGTCACGTCTGATTTTATAGAACAATGCCTATTTGTTATTTACTACAAGTATGGTGGATTAAACGTTGTAAGGATATCTATTCACTAATATGTAAATCAATATCTCTGTACCCATTTTTAATAAAATTGCGCTTATACCATTTTTTTTAATTATTCATATATAAAATAAATAAAAAATACCTTACTTATGTATTTGAGACATACGCATATATATACTCTAATTTATTGTTAGTCTGTGGTCAAATTGAGAATAGGTTAATATTGTTTGTCTTTAATACTATTTGTCTATAGTCTTAGTGAATATCAACAAATCATTTATTACAATTTATAATTTGAATTAGTTATAGTCGAATTTCGACCACTGGGCGGCCACTAGTGTAGTATTTGTATATAGCATTGAAGCTCCTAAAATAATGACTAAATTCGAATGCGGTTTTTGCTTCGAAAAATGAGATTATATTTTTTATTTTTATTAAATATATTAATACAGTATTATTAAATGGATGTAACTACTAATAGTCAGCTATAACTAGACTGAGAATTATTGATCTTCTCATAAATCTTTAAAAATAAGTCATGTATTTCAGTCGACAGTAAGCCTAAAGATAAATACATAAAATTAGAGTTGATTAATTTTAAAGTTTGGTTTACGGAATGGTAGTAAGTGTAGCTATTTAAAGTGTAAAAACTGTACAGTGAACTATTTGGTATAATTAATTATGTATTAAATCGTGGGCATAAAGAGGATATGTATACTGTTGCCAGCTACATTTATAATAATGTTATTTCATCGTATATTGTGTATATAATCACCTCGTTGATGATTTTGCAATTTTTTTTTATGATGTCGAGTTTACATTATATAAAATAAAATTATATTGCACTATAAACAAGGATGATTTAAGCTGTTTTATGCATTTATTCCACACTGACTATTGCATAATTTCGTAATATTTATCGCTTTAACATCACACGATGTAAAACAACTACCCGCAAAATATGGTGTTTCATTTTAGTGTGGAATTAAATTTTGAGTAAATTTCTCATATGCACTCAGAAAAGAAAGGACTCATGAAGCGAAGTAATGCGCACTTTGACTTCATTCTATGAATTTTCCAATGCTCGGTTTAAACTTAAATTGATTAATGATATTATGGGATTAATCTATAGTCAAGTGACCCACAGATCACTCAGACGACGACCGACTGGCATTCACTTGATAATAATCGATATCTCAATCATATGACATAATTGATGAGCGTTATATTCTAGACCTTCTATCATGAGCGATCTAAAATTCGTAGATTGAAGACGCAACACACTTAGGCGTGATGAAATATATAATGAACATTTTACATGCATTCCTTAACACATCTTTTATTTTTTTCTCAATGAAATCCGTGTTATAAGTTAAAAAAATATATATAACTCATATAATATTATTTTTTTAATGCCATAAAAAGGCCAACGAGCGTACAGTTCACTTTTATAAAGCGATTAGAAGCCAACCTTAAGGCCTTCGCTATATTACATCATTTGGCATTTTTAGGACGTTCTGCTGCCGGCCTTATTTTTATTTCGAAAATGAGCGGCCGGCATTGCAACTTTTTAATAATCTATACATATAATGAATCAGTAGACATCGCGTGTCTATATCTTCAAAGAATTAGCTAAAAATAGTATGATGGACAACTAGAACTGGTTAACAAAATGAAAAGAAACGCGAACGATATCGCGAGCAAATCTAATTTATATGCATTTGATTAGTTTTGAATTAATTATAGTGTATGTTCGGTTACCCTAATACATGTCAACTTTTTTTATCCGAAAAACAAAAACATACTTTTATAATTGCTGAAAATGCGTTGTAATGTTAAGTTTTTAAATATGCGTGGAAAAGGAAGAACTCAGAGATAGCTAACACGGTCCGCCTAACCTAAACATACGGGGTATTAATAAATAACAGGAAACAGTAGGTACTATATCAATATTATTATTTTATCATTCACATTCATGTATATGCTACATGCCTATGAGGGGAATTCACTTAGAATCCATTCTGTGTATAAATTTTGTGGGAGTGGTTGCGGAAATAATTCAATCAGGACACCCATGTTTGCTTCACGCATCCTGTCGAGTCGAAGTTTGAGTTAACTTTGTAGTATGCCTTTAAGCTATCTATGACCTTTACAAATAAAGTTTGCACCCATATACATAAAAAGAAGTCTTTATTTTCACCGAAAATTTATTAAAGTATTTTATTACTATTAAGAAAGTTTAAAGTATTTTTTTATCAAACTCTTAATTGTGAAAGTTTTACAGACGACAGTTGTCAATATCACTATATCTACGGCGAAAGTTTATCCAATCCAATTGAAAGCTAGTTAATTTAAGTTGTTGAAATTGTTATAAAGTATAAGAATCAGAAAAATATAATATAAAAAACGTTAAAATTCATAAAGTAGTTAAAAGTATTGTACGAAATTAAGATTTTGATGTTAAAGTGTGAGCCAACCTCGACATACAAGTGGGATCCTAAAATAAGTAAATATTAAAATAAATTTTTGATCTTAATTGTGTTTACAATACGCCATATTAGTCTCAATCCTCCTAAAAATTCCAAACTGAGTCTCAAATTAAAATCGATTTTTGATCATTTTAAAACTCCAAACTTCAAAAATACACTTGTTTGTGACTACGGCTAAGAGCTACTATCTACATCTATATTAATTTGGAGTACTCGGACGTATTAATCCTAGATAGTAGATTTCATGAGTCAAACGATTTCCCAACTAGCCACTTAATAAAATGAGAACCGAGTAATAAAGACTGAACTACTAAGTACAAAGCAATAAATTAAAAACTTAAGTGAACTATAAAAGCGACGCCGGAAGAGGTCGTTAAATAATTTTACCGTCCAACTTACACCATTACTTGAAGGTAGAATGCGATTAAGGGGTGTTATAATGCAATGATTCTATCCATGAGTGGTTCTTATGATCCAATAATCTATCGTCTGACTTGTCCCGGCTTTAAAGTTGGAAAAATGTACAGTCATCTATGAAATTCCTCTAAAGGTGGGTTTGAAATAAGATTATCCAAAAAATTGTAATTAGATCTATTTAAATAATATAATAATAAAGTCATTTGTAAGGTTTAAAAGCAAAAATAATTGTTAAGGTTAAAACATTGGCATAATACGAACTTGGCAACGTTGTCTTGGCTTTGAATGGTTTTGGCATCCAACAATTATATTTAGAAAGTAATAGACTGAGATTGTAAACAATTATATCATATTTAATCTAACTTTTTTTATATAATCCAAGTTTCTAAAGATACATTTCTTACATTTATATTTTAATGATTTTCTTGTTAATTTCAATACAGAACTACTGGTCTTTTACTGTTAAAGCCTATTTTGGTTTCTCATTTAACTAATAAGTATTGTTATCAAATATCAAACGCCATTTTTCATTTTACGCACTTCTAACTTTAGTGTTACTATCGTGTCATAATTATATTTTTTTACGTCGAATATTTAAATCTAGTACCGACGTTTATAAGATGTATAATTTATAAAAATACGTTTAGTGGAACACTGCAACAAACAATGAGGATTTAAAAAAATCTCGTTATCCAGTGAAGTGTATGTCTTCAGAACATTTCATTTCCGTGTGAAGGGTCGTAAACAAGAGGGTTCTCAACCGAAATGACGTCACACAATTGTCTCATAAGCGACTTCTAATTATGTGTACCCAAGTGTGACTAAGGCGAAGGAAAGAGGCAATTAGCCCACTTTTAGCCAACTTTTATTAACACCTCGGTTTATTACATGCTTTTTATGGCAACACCAATTACAGTTCCTTTGTAAGGGATTATGTTATGAGGGTTGAGTTGATAGGCAAACATTAATTAGATACTCTACAGTGTATAATTATATTATGTAACAATTATATTAGTTGTTAGCATTTGGGCGTTGGGGATTTTCCCTAAAGTGTTGGGGTTGGTAATATAGTAAAATTCTAAAAACTTACTTCTACTGGTAGCCATAACTTAGTTATGAGTTAATTAATTACGACGAGTTGGTTTTCATGTGTGTTATCTTTTTTAGTGAGCCTTTCGTTGTATGGAAATGTCTATATGTTTAAGTAATCGCTCAATAAGTATTATGTAGCCACGTATAGTTATGGCATTTACTAGAAGCGAAATTTATTTGAACAACTTTTATTTAGCTTCGTATGTAAATAATAAATTAATTATATGTTTTTTAACGTATGTATATCTAATTAAACGATCAGAGAAAAATAAAACTTTGTACATAGGTGACAGTCTTATGGACTATATTATACAAACATAAAAATTGATATTTGAAATCCAATTCGATGTTTAAATATTTACTGCAAACATCGAATTCGCGATTCCAATGCTCTTAAAGTATGCACGAGTTAAGTTAAAAATCATGTATCAAATGTATCGAAACTGCGAACAGAAGTCCATTTACTCGTTCGAGATATATCGACGTATATATGGTGACCCTTACTACATTATGTTAAAAAAAGTACTATTATGAATTAACATTTGTTTGAGTTATTATTTCGATGATCATACATTCCTTAAAAACCATCCTGAAGTTTGTTGTAGTTAGTCTTAGATATAGCCATCAAGAGCTACGCTTTTCCTAGGGGAGTAAGTTCAGTTCTTGCTGGGTCTAATGTAAAGATTACCTCTGGCCTTTAAGCATTTTAAGCTGTTGGGAGGCCTATAGAAATTTTATAGTAATTCGAGTTTAATAAAATCGAAGACAGTCCGGAATAGAGAAGTGGTAACATAATAAATTGTTTTTAAAAGTATGTAGGAATATTGCTTTCGGGGTTTAATGATTACCGTTTGCACAGTAATGAAGTTAGAAAATCAGTTTGAATTTCTGAATTTTTTAAAATAACCACGAGGCATATTTTAATTTCGTGAGTTTGGGTCAGTCGATATATGTCTTAAAACTATAATCGAGAATTTTAAACTTAGTAGGGGTACTCGTATTTGGAACTGCAAATACGTGTGTGTGAAATGTTTAAGTGCAGGTGAAATTCGTACAATCATTGCGGTAAAGTTTGATTCCCGAGTGAATCGTTAATCGACTGTAGCTTGTGTTATGAATAAAACATGTTTCACTACTTTGCATATGAAAATTTAACTAGTTGTAATCAATTTAATTTTAGTATATAATTTTGAATGTGACGTCATGCAATATAAAAGCAGGTGTTTTAATACTAGTTCAGATATTATACACCTAAAATAAAACGTAAAAGAGTTGTGAAAAATAAACTTCGATTCCTGAATATTTAACTGTAGCAAGAATTTTTAGTAATGAAATTGTTTGTGGAAAATTAATAAAATATTTTTTTTATCAGCAAGTTAATAAAATATTTTGTTAACATTTAAAATATCTATAGGTTTATTGTAAAAAATGACTGTAAATAGATTGCGATATACATTTGGCACGTTTGAGGCACAGTATTTACTTTAGAGTTTTATTTTAGAGACGGAAAAATTTTTTTTCAGCGCGTAATTGACTACCTTTCGTGTGCAGTTGAATGAATCAGTCAACGTTTATCGCTTACATTAGTGTATAGATACGTTTTCCCAAAAACATTTATGTATGTTCTTCTATCACAAAGTTTAAATGACATTACCCATAGTTTAAGAAATGTACTAGCTTAACAATATTTAAGAGTAAAACAACTAAAACCGAAAGTTTCAAAGTCCTAAACAGAAAATACACTATAGGGCAAAGTTCTGTAATAAGACCAATAAATTCTGAGTAGTAACAAATAGACTAGGTACGATAAAAGTGTCGAAAACACTTCAAACACTCGCAATGAACAACAGAATACAAATGAAACCTTGGCAATAACAACAGCAATTTTTACACAAGTCTCTTTAGTGTATACAGAACCTTTACGTTATGACATTGTATCTAAAATGTTAGGGATGGCAATGATATATTTTATTAGATTCTCAAATTGTAAAGTTCTTATAACATGGATGCATTAATAGTCTGTTATATATACATGAATTATCTTAATCATTCAAATGACCGTTTGTTTGTCTTTTAAATACTTAAATAAACTTATGCATTTATAGTCTTAGAAGGAATTATTAATTTATATAAAAGTATGTTGATGGTGAATATTTTTTTTTTAATTTATGTACACAGGACAATCTTATAAGAATGCTTTACAATCGTAAATGTGACAACCCTAAATAGGCTGGCGTGAAGCCAACACAGCGGGAGATATATGTGAATGGTTTATGTTTTATGTATAAGTAAAGCGTAACTCCTGACAACATATTGAAAAGTTCGATAGGATGTTTTATTTAACAGTTTCGATAGTATGTAGACGGCTTAACCTACATTTGTACCTGGATTTAGTTTTTAAATAATAAATAAAGATTTAAGTGAAAGTTTGGTCAAGAAAAATTCAAGTTAATAATCCTTATTTTATTATCGAGAAGGAGGATAGCCAGCTTGTAAAGCTGCCTGCTGAAATGCTCGCTCTTTCGCACATTTCTACTATATTTATATTACCGTTGTTTCTCAGAAGACTATTCTTTAATACTGACTAAATCCATTTCAATAAAAAATTCTTGAGACATACTGAAGTTCTTTCCATACTGTTGTGGCAGTTACAAATCAATAAATCTAGTTATATATCAATATTATAAAAGTGAAGTTAGGTCTGTTTGTCTAATATTTTTTACGTCTAAACCGCTAAACCAATTTCGTATAGAAATACATCAGAACTTGAAGGTACAAGTAAGTTTTGATATGAAACTAAAATCGAAAGGATGATACAGTAGATAAAATTTGGTACATCACCCACCTTGCTTTGGAAGGGATACGTATATTTATCGTTACGAAGTTTCAGTAAGACGAGAGAAGGGGGAATTTTTTTTCATTTCAAGTGCATATAGATATCCAATATACTTTTAAAAACTTCATTCAAAGCATTTCTTCAATAGCACAATATCAGGACTATCGTATTTCGAGATTACTTAGGGCTTAACTAAACTTAGCTATAAATGTAATAAATCGGTAGAAATCGTCTCTATATTCAATGAAATAATATGTTTTTCGACAAAGAAATTAAACGATTTTTTTAAATATATCTACAACAAATGAAGTAATAATTAAGCTCAAACTTAGCTTTTAAGTAAGATAAAAATATAATAAACATTTTGATAACTAGTAGTTGGAGATATTAAAGTGTATGTTTGCTTATGGATATCCAACACTATCTTAAACAGAACTAACCCCACTTAGCGAATTGCTCATACTTAAGCTTAAGCACTGTACACATGTGTAATGCATATGTAAACACAGTAAAAGCCCCTGAATACATCGCCCTCACGTTCTGATCTGAATTGGTAATTCGTTAGCAATCGTGTATAACATGCCTAACGCTGTCCGGTGAACTAGATGCATATAAATTGCATTTGTAAAACATTACTTGCACTGTAGACCCTTGTTGAGAATGGTTTTACTTATAAACGAGAATTCAGCATTCTAAGCCTGATGCAGAATTGTAAAGTATGTAACAATAGACTTGAAGATTTTTGTTATAAATAATCAATGAAATAGACTCAGTTCTATGCATGAAAGTAGATGTATTATTTCTAGCATTTGTGAGCTACTCAACGATTTTTTCTTTATGTTTCTCGGGGTTAGAACACGGAGCTATTGATACTTGATGCAATACTTACACAGTAATAAAAATGTTAAATGCTACTAATATTACTGAACTATAAACTACGAGTTAGTAAACAATAAAATATTTTCTATACTACTCAGTTGAATAATATAAATATAATTACGACCCCATATATGAAGTATAGTTTACGTAAAATATTTTTAACAAAATCTAAACTACTACCTTTTATCCTCATAAACACAACTAAACAAAAACAGTCCTCAGACCCTCTTACCCTTTTATCTTAATAATTACGGTCCAACCGCAATATTCTCGTAACCATATTATACACAAACACCTGTGCTGTTTTTTAATTATTCATTCTCGTTTTACCTTGAGGGCAATAAATTTTACCTATATTTTCTTTCATTAATACTTGTCCCTACTTATTACGGTTTCATAAATTTCGCGGTATCCTAAGTTTTGGGTTACTACATTGTTTAAAATTTCAAAATATGAAACACCTATGTGGTGCACAAGCTTTTATTTATTCAATATTTTTCACTTTCATAATGAGAGTTATCTCTGAACAAGCCTAATCTAAGATGTTTGTTTCGATACAATTTTTTAATTAACTGACTCATGTCTTGTTAATGTAGCGTGAAATACAAGTAAAATAATTACTTAAAACAATTTTTCTACACGTATTTTCTTATGTAAGAAAATGAAAAAGTATTCAGTCTAAAAATAAAAATAAGCATGCTTACACAATGTAAATACGTCTTATTATCAACTATATTATCTAAGCTATAAATAGTAATCTGTGTCCTTGGTCGACTGCAATTAGATCAGATCAATCAATCTTTATAGATGTTGGCTCATCACAACAAATTACGACACCTACGCTGTAGTTTGTAATTGATCTGAGACTACTATTATCTGTTACAATTTTGTGATTTAGAACTAAATAATTTAGATTTTTTTGAACAAACAAATTCCTTGATGGTAGAAAAAATTATTTTAAGTTTAGGCATTTATTAATTATTGTTTATAATTTCATATACCAACGTATTGTTCATGCAGTATTCGGTAGTTCAGCTCAACAATATCATGAATGACACAAAGATTTTTTGTCGATTTATTTAGCCTTTGGAAATTCATACTGTATTCGAAACGCGCATTACAGCACTTCACGATCTTTCCGTTTATGGACGTGACCCGCTCGTATTTTAATAAAATTTTGGAAATTTATATCAACTGTTTAATTATCAGAATTTTTATTAGATACAAATAACAAGTTTAGAGAAATTTGAGAATTGAATCTTGAATTCGATCTGAAATTGGTTCCGCGAGTTCTTACACTGTATTTAAGAGTTAGTTAATATTTTAAACTACTCTTACAACACTTCAAATAAATTATTCTTATTGATTGTAATAATATTTTTCATCATTGTAATATCTCTATATGGACACGTTTCCCTAACTCAACAACACACGGTATTCGCTTGCCGGTGGCCTGGACGGAAATCACCCGCGCTCTCACCGTGCTCCAACTTGTATAGGGAACTATGTTTTCACTCTGGTTATAAAATTTACACAACCAGTATAATAATAATATTAATTAACAATAAAAGTCTCATAGCGAAGAGTCTTAAGCAACATCTAAAAAGTCTCACGCTAGTTGGTTGGATCAAGGGACAGATGCAAAAGGCAGTACTCCTGGACACAGCGCGCATTGTCAGAAGGTTTCTTTCTCTGCGGCCCTAACTATCGGTAGCTTGGGCCAAGCTCCGCTGCTGGTGGTTTTCCAGATTAGGTTTTTTATACTATTTTTATTGTTGTATTTTACTTTTATATCTATCTCATAAAAAACCTAGTTAAGGAAATAAATATATGAGAGAATATAAAGTAAATACCACAATTATAAAAAAAATACAATGGATAATGGATCACCAACCGTTTGTTCTGGATTTCGGGCAAGCAACACCACGCCTGAACATTAGTATATGAATAGCAACGTTGAACATAAAAGATTCATGCAGCGTTCGACGCGCGGCGGATCCAGTTATTATTTCTATTTATAGAACCTATTGTGTAAAGGCAAAGGCTACGTTTTCTTTATCATGTCTTCACGCTAAAGAACATTTGTTTAGTTACCGTGAGAATGCAGTTTCTTAATAATTATAGACAGAAAAAAAAGAATGATTGTGCAGTAAATGACTCATTTATGTAATAGGTCAGTTCATAAATTTTCGTAGTTATGCGTGATGGTATCATTTTCAGTCAGATTATTTAAATGCGAATAGACGAAAACAAAACAATGCGGTAG
>JAOSYY010000001.1:7601606-7612862 GCA_025727935.1 Hebomoia glaucippe | reverse complement strand
AAACCACAAAGCGGGTTAATTATTATACACGAGTGGTAACGAACAAAATTGGTTTACATCGGCTCCCAATAATTATGATTGATGGATGTTATTTTGATATTGTCAATTATACGAGTATACTATGATGTATGCCTCAAAAACTTTATAGCAGACGCGTTCGTCTATAAATAAATTTAAATTGAACTAAGCCTTGGTTAAACATGGATGCTTCAAAAATGATATTTGAAAAAGTAATAGTTTTTTGAAACACTTTTACTAGCTCAACTTTACTAGTAATAGTTTTTTTTTTATTATAATATTCCAACAAACAATATGATCCAATTTTGTAATACGTTAATTCGCTAATAATGTCATTGGAAATAAACTTTATAATTTGGATATAAGGATATTGGCTTCTTAGAAGATGTAGACAATATACTCACTGTGCTTTTTAAAAATTTTTGACGTACTTTACATCGATAGGCCTGTACGTTTTTTAAAATATATCCGTCAAGTACTAGTTTAGGACTGAGCATATATTTAGTTACATCTCTTTTTTATGAAATAGGAAGGCAAACGAGCATACAGTTCACATATATTAAGCGATTTCTGTCGCCCATGAACACCTCCAAGATCAGTAGATCTACAAAACGCGTAACCAACTTTAAGGCTTTATTTTATTTTTATTTCGAGGATTCGGAAATTCATAGACAAACCGAAACGCGCACATTTCCATCTATAAAAGTTGGTACATGACCCGAACGGAACGTATAAATCATTAGGAGTTCCTCCTACCACATTTAATACTCGAAATGCCTTTGACACTCGCCTGGCCAGCAACACGTACCCGAGGCAGAACACAAATAAGATAAGTTTAAATGCAACTGGGTTCCGACCGGGTTTCGAACCCGGTGATATGATGCCGCGGTTGCTTTACCCAACGGCTAGGCTACAGAGCCCTCAAAAAAGCATCTTTTATCAATTATGGAAAAATATGTAGACGCAAAACAGCAGCAAAATATGTTAAGATTATTCTAAATTAAAACACAACATTTTAAAATAACATAATTGATATAATTTCGTCCAGTAATATCTATCAAGATAACGAGTCTGTAGACATGACGAAAAACAGTATAAATATGTACACTATCAACGTTTTCAAAACATCGTAATATATTTAGTAGATATATATTTTTATATATCATAAATAAATAAAAAAAATTAAATAGATACTGAGTTTTAATAAAACACTTTCATCCCATTAATTACCCATATCTTCGTAATTTAAATTCAAACAGAAAAGTCAAGATAATTAAATCTTACGGTTCAATATCAGAGATATGAAAAAAGTTTGTTAATTAAGATAAAAGTAATATTTAACTCGGGATCAAAACTTATTTAATCGAAACACGATAATTTAATGCTTTATAAGGGTCCCGGGTCGAATGTTTTAATATCGAGAAATTACGTCTTGTAAAAGGGAAAAAGTGCCGATTATTAGCTTTCAGTTTTCAGAATTCAGAGTTTTTTGATAACGAAACGAATTCCTAATATATATTGTGTAATGTTAATCGGCACAGAATCAATGATTATTTAATTTTTATAAGACAACAACTATATTCATCAATTTTTAAATTGTCTTATTTCGCAGAAATGGAAACAGTAATCCCTTATATATTAAGTTTTTGTATACTATGTTTTTTTTTTGTTTATATAATTGTAATTATAATGTAATTTATACTATTATAGCGAAAATCAGTAATGCGTTAGTTTGGATGTCGATAATTTCCTTATCCAACTTACTAATCCAATGAAAAACTTTGACTAATGGAAAGCTACACTTAGTTACTACGTAAGTCAAAATACATCTATGTGATGTATTTTATTGTAATAAATATTGTCTTTAAGGAACTAAAGAAACTATAAGATCTCATACAGCCAACTGGATTGAAGTAAAACTTAAGAAGAGTACATAATAAACACGCTATATTTAGCATAAACAAATCGATAGACAGAGCTGGTATACAATAATTTATAGCTCCCGCTACAATAGGGACTAATATTAACTTTTTAAGCAAACTTTTAGAGGTCTAACTTTATTTGAAGTACTGAAGGTTCATAACGAAGTTTCTCATATATTCAGAACCTTATAAATCTTACAAGATTAACGTGTAAATTGAATGGAGGAAAATAACAATTGTTTGGCAAAGGAATGAACATCAATAGCAATAAAAATGAAATATAAGGTGCAGCGAAGGCTATTGGGCGTGAAACAAGATTGCGGCAAGGTGGAATTTCATAAACATTTCTCATATTATATGATTTATACGTACACAAAATATACCGGTACACAAACCATTTATCTTTGAGGCATGTGAAACTAACTTTTACTTGTAGCAATATTGTTCTTATTCATTCGCCTTTACATAGTTTAGGCAGAGGTATGGCGTCATATCTTAGTATTTATAACGGTTTCATGTGCCTTAAGCGTCTTATTTTAAACTAGCTTCTGTCAGCGGCTTCGCTCGGATTCATGGCGATTTTTATACTTTGGTTTACATTATTGAATTTTTAGTAAGGATCCCTAATTTTTCGAGAATATAGTCTAAGAGCGTATAGTCTTCCTCGATAATTGAAAGAATTTTTCAAATCGGACCAGGGGTTCCTGTGATTAGCGCGTTCAAACAAACAAACTCTTCAGCTTTATGATAGTAGTATAGATGAAAAATTAAATGAAAATAGTTTAAGCTTTTCATTATATATTGCATTGACATTTTATCCTAGCAAAACAACATTTTCATATAATAATTTCATCCAAGTTCTTAATAATTTTACGAAACTGTAATTCTGGATTAAAAAGTCTGCTATTCAGTCAAAAGTAAAGTAGACTCTAATTATGCTGTTTACTCATCATAATTAATTTAATGTTATAATAAACCTCATTCCCAACAAAATAAGAAAGAAAGAAACTTCACTACATAGTTCCAACAATGAAATGTAAATTAAAATTGAAACGTGGCGTTCGCTCGGATTTTTTTAACCTTTGTTCGCATCAGTGATAACGGAAATAGACTTTATTTTTTAGATAAACCCGTAAAATAACAAAAACGGATCTGTAAGAGAAACAACTGTCCATTCGTAAACGAAAAAGTATTAAATCTATTCTATAGTGAATAACTACAATTTATATTGTGGTTTTAACCGGGACCATCAGTCTACTTTCACTGTAAATGGTGGGTTATCTTCACGTTTCGAGATCATTTATTCAATCCTTTTTTGATAAATAATGGATTAATTTATGATTTATAATAAATAAAATATACCTAAAATCTAGGAACCATATTTTCCTATTTTCGTGCACTTTTATATGCAGTTGTGTTTACAAATGAATACTTTGATTCCACTAAAAGAAATTAAAAATTTAGTGTCACTTTCAATATTTTGAGATCAGAGAGATCAAAGACCAGATCAGTTAATCTTTGAAGCATATAGCCTTTGCTTTAGCAATAGTACGAATAGTTAATGTAGTTGAAACTTGTTAATCATGAATTTTTGTAATGAAATCACATCTAATCTAATAAATTTACTGAAACTGTAACGGTTGTTCATTCGCAAATATTCATGAATTAGCATAATAGTCCCGGAGTGATCTAGCGTTTTCATTCTGCCCACTTTATTAATATTCATGCTGAGAATTTGTGAAGACTAACTTTTTATGGGTTCCGTAAATCTAAAAGTTTTAGTAAAGTCCTAAAGATTGTTAACTATAAATGGATATACATAAAAGTATACGGTGTACGGATTGGAACTTGTTAGCTTTTCTTATAAGAAACTAATTAACAATGTTTTTAATCGAATCTTAAAAATTAATTTTAATACATTCTTATGTCTCATATATTTCAACTTTAACTTAACAAATATTGCATATTTTCGATCTATTTTTTTTTTAATCAATCATTCAGAAATTTATAGTAATAAAATGGTTGTTTATGATAATGACTATATTAAAATATATTATCTTAAAAATACCTCTTATCGACGAATAAAATTAAATACACTCTAAGATTAGTGGCACAGGCCAAACAAGTCTACCACAATCTTCGTTGAGGAAAGTAATTAAATTTTTAATATCTATCGTATAAAAATTTAACAGCTCACGAAGCATTCTCTGCTAACGCCAAAGTATACTCGGAAAGTTAGGTTAATACGGTCAGAAAGTTTAAATTGTTAGGTTTAATAATTCAAGACATATTAAGTTATAACTACATTGCTTACCGTCATTTAAAATTTTATTGAAAAGTTATTTATAACAGAAACAATTGTTATTACTAACGTGACATCAAAATACGCTCGTAAAATACAGGGTTTAATGCAATTCCGACCGAATTTCAAATTACAAACTTTCAAAACATTATTACTATTAGGAAAGTTTATAAATAAAATAGATTATTGTTGGTTCAATGATAAGTTCAAAATTTAGGAATGTCCTAAATTGCAAATACTTTACGGAACCTTGAGATTGAGCTTCATATTTTCTTGTTTATTTGCATTACTGAGTTTCTGTTGTTAAAAATGAAAAATGACGTCAATGTTTTTATGCATAGTCATGATGGAAGCCGACGTACATTTAACTAAAGCTTAACATTGTTGGTTTCGTAGTTTGATAAATTAAATTTGACTTTATATTTTAATATAAGTATATGAGTATATAGTAATATAAGTATTTTAAATACAACATCAGAGAAAATTTGAAAATAAATTACCGGTTCTGCGGCAAATAAGCTTTTTTAAAAATACAAAAGTCGTATCGTTTTTGAAAAATGCATATATATTCTTAGAAAATCTGCTACGCCGTAGCGCGGTGTAGCAATGGCTACGGGGTAACCGGAAGAATGGTTATAACGTTCAATATTTGTCGCAGAGAAGGCCTAAACAAATATATCCTTGTAAAATATTTTAGTTACCTGATTTAAAAAGATACTTAGAATGATTTGACCGAAATATATTATTTATAGTATAACGGGTGTTAGGGGACTGCAGCCGAAAACGAAGACAGATGATAGTACTCATCACACCTTTGATGATGGTGCGGAAAGATAATCGATCCTGACTAAAAAAATCACATTTATCATCTTCTTGTGTTAATAAGTTAAGAGTTATCTGCGAATAGTTTTGCATATATTTGTTTTTAAAATAAATAGTAATGATTTGTACTGTTTTATATCACTTCAGGCGTCAGTTGCCCTTCACCCATTTTTTCGCCGACATGTTTACAGACACTCAAGTATTATATAGCAAATAGCTTCATAGCAAGGATATTAAAAAATCTTTCAAAGGTATTACAATATAAGACAAAGCCAATAATCTCGCCGAAGAAATTTTGCCTAACAAGAGCCTTATACTTGGCATATTTAAAACTCCTCCTTTGAAGAGCCGTGCAAACGTTGAGCGGTAAATACGGAATTTTTATCTTTCATATTACGAAATATTTCTTTGTTGCTTATTTTTTTTCATTTATGATAGATATTGACGAAGCACAAAACTTAATTGTGTTATTGCTGAAGATTCTATGCAATGTAGATCTTGGCTTTCCTCCCAGAAAAATTATTGATATTAAACGTACATTTAATGACGGTTATGGAATTCTAAATACGGAGAATTATGACTAGAAATATTTTCAACTGCTTAGGAAAAAATGTTGTCAATAAAAAATATGGTTATACAGTCACAGAAATATATCCATCTTATCATTTACCAAAGTTCCTAATTCACATGCATTTAATAATATTCAGATATTTTAATTTTTTTTCTACTCACTCAGATAAAAAAAATCCATAAATTTCTAAAATTTAAACATACGGCAAAAAGAAATTGAACCCACAAACAAGTGAACGGAAGTCATTACGAAACGTATTTTTTACGAAACTTCCGTTACGGGTGATCCTAGCAGTATATTTCAAAGCCTGATAAAAATGTGGATTTGTAAGGGATTCTCCGCTTTTATGGTGATATTATTTATTGCTCTGAATTTAGCCTCAATCTTTTTAGTTTATTTTTATTGCAGATCGATATAACATACGTTAACAACTCTGTAACTATTTTTCTAATGACTTTAAAGTTCTAGTTAGGTTTTATTTATATATATTTACCTATTAATATCAGAACGATTAAAGCAAAAACGAGTAATATGCTAGGTGATATTGTATGTACTGCCACTTTCGAAATTTCAAATAAAAAGTGTGTTTGAGATCCAACGCATGACTAGAGTTTATTCAAAACGTTACGCTTTTGAGGACGCTTGCATTAATTCACGCTTCGTAAACTTTCCATACCATGAGCTGTATGTAGACCATTTTTAGGGAGTTAACTCAAAAAAAATAGTGAAAGACTTTCTCACCAAATTTAATTTAAATGTTGTAGTATGAAACTCTACAACAAGTAACTCGATAATAGAATGTATATCTGTAAGTTTCTAGAGAACAAAAGGAACGCTTTTTATTGCTTTCCAACCTTATACCCGTATTCCACAAGGCGTAGCTCGTAGGCATCAATTTAATTTCCATAATTGTATCCACATGCAGAGAGATTCAATAATGTGAGACGTTACTCGCTTAGAATATCAATGTAGCAATAGTGATGTTTATTGAATGAAGATTTCGCGGTACATGAGCGAAGAATACCAACATATGTTATGTACGAACGTAACGAAGCAATGTTTTCATCCAATAACTATCTAAGTATTATTTAAATTGATATTCAAACAGTGTGTACGAATGTGAGGATCGATGGAACTATGAAGCTGTACATTGTATACTCCGAAGGGAAGGGTGATTGATGTATGGGTATAAATTAATGTATGATAATCAAAGATCAATACTTACCGATAGATAGCAATAGTGATGTGTATAACGCTTAGCGTGACCCCGTCACGCGCGGTTTCACTATAACGCCAATTTCAAATTTCGCGCTCAAATATAAAAAGCACTTTCAAAAATTTATTCAGGTTTGGACTTATTGCAGAGAATAGACAATAATGATGACCGTGTGTCAAACAATTATAAAGTGTTGGGTGTTATGAACGTATTTTACAAGAACGTAAACAAAACGCTACACAAAAGAAAATAGATGTATTTTTCCGTAAAAATAAGAGTATGTATTGCATAAAGTGTTCTTAGAATTAGAGTGATTGATTAAAATGATTTGTATTTTTTTGTATTAAATTTTGACTATGTTTAATCATAAATCTCGATATACGCGAATTTCAGTTAAGGCGATTTTTTTCGGAACGTAACCCTCGCGTAAGGCGGGGTAATCTGCATACGTGGCGGATTAGTAAAATTTAATTATAATTATTGGTTTTGATTATCGACACTCGCTTTAGAGATACGCAGCAGAGCACATTAAATGCATTAACGGGACAAGTGTTTTATTCACTATCGACCTCTAACATTGGGGATCCTGATGTGGTTTAAACATACAACCTTCAAATTTGCTGAAATAACTTAAATGTATAGAGGCTGTAACGAATTTTTTTATATTTTTTAACTAGTCTACAATGTTCAAAATACAGTACAATTTATTTTATTTGAATATATCAAATAGAGAGGTTTCGTAAAATTGTCTTATAGAATCATTTTTATAACCTCGAAGGGATAAAGAAAGTTTCTATTATTTCTTGAAATTATGTTCAGATAAACTGGAGGCACGTAGCAATTTTTCAATAAGAAGACACCGAGATTCTCTTTGACATTCAATATTACTTTTAGCGACCACTACAGACTCAATAACATTTATTTTTCTTTTATAAAGTCAGACAGGGGTGTATTTCTACGAATTAACCTTGGAGAAAAAAAAAACATTTACAAAAATTGATGCTTATTATCTTGTTCAAACTTATCAATTAATTCGATGTCTTTTCAACAGTAATTAATTTTTTTTATGAATAAACCATTAATTATAAAAAGGTTTATGCTACTTTACGGTTATAATTAATATAGACGGTAGTATAAAAACATTTTCACTTCTTATTTTACTTTAATGTTAAAGTTGAGTGCGAAGATTAGTTAGTTCTTTAATACATGTGATATACTAAAAATTATCAAAATGTTATCAACGTTAAAAACAACGATTAACAAATTTATTAATGCCACCAAAATATTTTAATTATTAAACATTGTGTAATGATGTCCTTTTCAAAACGGAAATGGCAAAACGAGAAGAACTTGTTCAACAGTTCATTTTACCTACCATACGTAGCAATATGTAGCACCGAATGCAAACTATTCAGGTAATTTATGAGCCGACCCTGGTTTCAGCACAATAGGGTTACCCCATTCGAGTATTTCTCAAGACAGCACAAAGGCTTTATAAAAGCCATACTGCCTTTGAGATTCATAACCCTCAAGTTTCATATGTCACATACCAGCAAAGCTGCAAATCATAGGTTACTTGAAACAATTGGTAAAAGTACTTAGATAGTATATTCTTTGGAAAAGTTAATAAACAAAGAAAACAAAGAAAACTTAGCTTTCAATTATTAAAAACATCGTGATAGTAAAACAACAGTTGCATTCGAGAAAATATAAATTTTAAATTCCAAGTTTTTGTGGTTAAGCTTTTCCTTTTTAGTGATAACTGGTTTCATAAATCCCGCTCAATACTAAGCTTCTTACGTTGGGCATTGTCATCAATCAAGCAGAGATTAAAATAGCAGTTTTTCCAACAGCCGAGATTAATCTCTTGGCTTTGGCCGTATCGAATGACAAATCGATTATACGAAAATCGAATATGCTCAAATTAAATTGTTAAGCCTTCCATAAATTTGTTTTAAAAAAAACAGACTTTAAATATGTTTATCTTACCTTCACTTATACCTAATAACTAGCTTCTGCCAGCGGCTTTGCTCGCGTTCATTTCGATTTTTACACATTGGACTTTTAGTAAAGATCCCTATTTTTTTTAAATATAATATAGCCTTCCTCGATAAATTTACTATCCGACACTGAAATATTTTTTTCAAATTAGACCAGCGGTTCTTGAGATTAGCGCGTTCAAACAAACAAAATCTTCAGCTTTATAATATTAAGTATAAATAATTCCCGTAGTCCAGTTCAAACTATTTATAATTAGAGTAATAAAATTCACTTTCATAACATAGAAAAAAGTCTTAATGTAATTTTGTAGGGACAGCTAACTGATTAGGGATATTCTTAAAAACAGCAAGTTGTTGCCGCATATAGATAGCTATGAAAACTGGTAACATTAAGTGAGTATTAAGATGAATGTCGTTAATTTAAAACATAAGTGCTTAATTTTAAATAAACGTATTAGTAAAATACTAAAAAAAACATTATCTATTAAATCATTTTTGACAAGAAAATCAAAATAGAATTCATATTGTATCATATAAAATCTATGGTCATATATAAATACATATGTATACTAACCTCATAACATCCCTTTGTACAGGGTTGCAGTTCGAGCAAACGAAATGATTGTTCGACTACCGTAAAATCAGTGTACAGTTTGACGTGTTTCCTGTGGCTTTATGTGTAATAATCCAGTTATGACCTATAATACCGACCGGACCACGATAATTGTGTTACGTGACAAAACCGCGTAGTCCGCCACCAACGTCAATGCTATTCCTTCAAACAGGAACCATTATCTCGTATTAGGCATTCTACACACCACACGAAAATACTGTACACTTTTATTTCTAATGCTATGAATCACCACAGTCAATAAGATTTTCTATAAAATTAACAAGCGATCATTTTTATCTCTACGGAACCCCTAAACATAATATAAGAACACAGAAACCGATATTAATCGACCCAATTATTTCAAACAAAGCCATGCGACCGTTCTGTCAGCAATATTTAAATGCATTACAAAAAATTCACATCGCCCTTAACGTTTCAACAATAAGGTTTTATATTCCTAACAGTGTGTTGTGTTAGATGGACTAATGTTATTCCCGTTTTTAATTACAAAAGTAAACTACAGCCCATCCCTTGTCACTCAATTTCATAATTAGTGGTTCGCTATATGGAGTTTATATCAATATGGATTCATAACTGGAACGAAGGGTTCACTTCATTACACTATAACTTAGTTTTTTCATCACCTCGAAATGCAAAAAGTTTCTATAAATGCTTTATTTAAATTGACAATGTGTGCTTTCCAATTATACGAAAAGAAGCGCTGTGTATCGTGTCTGGCAGTGCGATTGATGGAAAGAATTCTTCTTTCTGGTATTCTTTGTGTCTGGGCATTGGTGTCAAGCAATATAAATAAATAGCAAAATCAACAAATTCTAGCCTACGTTATAATAGTACACTTAGATCGTTTATGTATGTTTATAAGCCATATAAATATTAAGAACGACGAAAACACACTCTAGTGTCGTATATGGAGAACTGCATTGTTCCATTTAACGCTCTTATCATAGTCTGGTAGTGCTCATTATTATAACGCAGACTTCTTCCGTGTCTATAATTGGAAAGCACCCAGTAATGTGACTCATAAGCTGGACAATGATAGATAACCATGAGAATTTCTAGTTGGCCACGGCTATGACGTCACTTATTATAAATGCCGTCCAACTATTTAGCTTTATTTTATACGCTTGGATATTTAAGTTTAGGAGTAATAAGCACAGCCTTCACGCCACACAGAACAATTTATGTGTTGTGATTCCTGAACCGAACAGAATTTCGATATTCCTTCCAACCGTTTAATAATGAATAATTAACGTAGTTATATAAGACAAATTAATACGACCTTATAACAATCTCTAAAAACAGGCTCTTGTTAAAATACCGTTTAGGTATTTGTTGGTTCCCTGTAAACAGTAAAGTTCTAAGGATAGCCTGAGCTATTATAATTGTAATTTTTAAACAACAATCCAGCAATTGTTCTTTTGGCACTTTATAATGAGTTGATAATTTTTACAAATAGGACCGATATTTTTTTTAAATATATAAGTACATCTATTAACCTACGTCAAATTTAACGCCCGAACAACTAAATTTGATTAAAAAAGAATTCAGTCCCAAATACCATACAAACTTACTGAATATTAAACATTAATTCCATCCGAAAATCACCGATAAATATATCGGAAAAATCGGTTTTCCTGACAGCCGTAACAGTACATGACACGTTGTTTTTGCACAATCAATATATTTCTCCCCGAGTTCCGAATATTGTTAGCCTTAATAAAATAATCAAGAGCTTTCAAATGGTTCGTGAAATATATAACGTATTTTCAAA
>JAOSYY010000001.1:7577835-7589611 GCA_025727935.1 Hebomoia glaucippe | reverse complement strand
GACAAATATATGGCCGTTTCCGGTCTACCTGAATACAAAGAGGGACACGCTAAGCACATCTGCCTCCTAGCTCTTGAGATGATGGACCTATCCAAAACTGTTACTGTTGACGGAGAACCCGTTGTAAGTACCTAGTTCACCATCATTAAGGCTCGGTTTATATATCTACGTCCTAAGTGTTACGGACATGTGCATTTACCACGTGTATGATTATAATGTAATTTTTAAATTAGAATCAGAGGTTGAAAGTTTCAATTATATGATACAAACTATGCAAATATCATAAATCATATAAGGAAATGAAACAGCTACATAAAAATGTCTGTACCATACCCACAGCAGGAGACACTGCTTAACGCCTTTTTAACAAAGTATAAAAATATACTTAGGGACATTTGTATCTAAAGTATTTATTTACAGTCGACACCCTAATGTAAAGAAGTTAACAAAAAGAACTAGTTAATTCATTTTGGTTTAAGGGTATCACCATTGGCATCCATTCTGGAGAAGTGGTGACCGGAGTGATAGGTCACCGTATGCCGCGTTACTGCCTCTTTGGCAACACTGTTAATCTGACCAGTCGCTGTGAGACTACCGGCGTCCCGGGAACTATAAATGTTAGCGAAGATACACACAGGTATTTACATTGTGCCAAGCATCCCTAAAGAAGTTTTATGTCTTCCAAATCCCTAAAAGTGTAATATTCCTAAAATCTTTAAGTTGTGCAACATCTTGATTAAAGAAATTGTCAAAGCGAATAGATATATTTTGATTATACATTAAATCACCCCGTAGAATAAATTGTCTAGTGTGTAGGTAAGGTTATGTCTCAGAATGAGTATGAAAAACAATGAAGTTAGAAATCTTTTTAATCTTCACACAAATCCAAATATTTCTTCAATGCCAACGGCAATGGTAATTTCTGAATACCAAACGGTAACTCAAAATTTTCCCACAGCATATGCCTAATCTGACATCGGCAAAGATGTTTCAGTTCAACCGGTTGAAGACCACACCTAGAACTTGGAACTAGATGATCATTTAAAATATCCCCGTACTTTTCTAATGCAATTTTCCGCTGGTAATTGTAGTCATCTGGTAATTCTAAATGTTTCATAGCTTTCCTATCAACTGTCAAATTTAAATGTGGAACAGCTCGTAACGATAATTTTAAACAGGTGACTAACTCGTAAGGATATTTTCTGTTGTATTCGTTGAGTCTATCTAAGATGGTTTCCATGGGGTTTGTCGATACATGGTCTGGGGTAATTCTAGCACCAAATCTTAATAGAATCATCAACATTTCCGCTGCCCCCATTTGTATTACGACTCGCACTGGTGAAGCCTTTCCACAGCTCTCTAAAGGTACGTCTATAAACCGATAGGTTTTCTCTGCATCTCTAAATTCTAGATTAGCGTTTGTTGCGTGATCTAGAAAGAATACTAAGGCGTGAACGTTTTCTTCTCGATCCGTAAAATCTGATTTCCATCCAGCTAAGAAGTACGGTGCCGATGTACCAAATATAGCTCCTGAAAGAAATGGATTTATTATATCTAAACTACTTAGTTTAGATCAAATGTTTTAAGACAATCGAGTTTAATAAATTTGAATATATCCCTAAAATTGCGGTCGGTTATGAGGTCGGACAGTCTGAATTATTTAAAGTAATATTTGTTATAAAATACTTTTACAACAAATTGTATAATATCTATCAATCATATTATATTTTTTAGATAGTCTAGTCTAAATTGCAGAACCTATTTTTTAATTATTCTGAATTCGGTCCCAAACGGGAATGACACAACAAATCATCTATTTTGTTAAACTCCCCTTAGAAATATTTTGTTAATTTTTGTTTAGTTTAGTATTCTCACCCAAGAATATTCTTTCAAAAGTTCGTTCGCATGCATACAATTCATCCAGCAATGATGCGACTACACCATTATCTTGTAAACTCCAATCGAAGGCCAATTTCATGGCTATATAAAGTAGATTATGATACTTCCCCATAAGACAAACATCACCATTTTTAGATTTACACTTGTTGTGATACCGAAGCGCTGAATTCACGAAGTTCTTGCACGTCGTATTATCTGATTTATTTTGTCCTGAAAGTAGATGGAAATAGATTTCTAAATTAAAAAGATCCTCTCTAATAAATAGAAGTCGAAGTGTCATTTATTTTCTTTTTAGTATATCGATTACAAAACGCAAACTTTCATTTATTCAAACAAAATATCTTAGACGTCTTTATACAAAAATAACGTTGCGGATAGGATAATATTTTTGATAAAAAATTTAAATTACGTTTTTAAACACAATAATTGTAATTAATTTAAGTCAAAACAAAACCTTTAGCACATCCAGCAATCACAGAATTAAAGTACTCGACTAGTTCTCGCCTCCTGTATCTCTCGTTCAAACAATCTCTGTCTAAATTAATAAAAACTTCGTCGAAATAAAAATCCATAAACGAATCCATTACACCAAAAATTTATATAACGGTTCACACACGTAATTGTTTTAAACTGTCAAAATGAATAAAAACTCCTTAGAACACGAACTGCTTGATGCTTTATTCAATTATTCTAGAATGTACAGTTACTACGGGCAATGTCTATTGTCTTTATAAAACTAAATCCGTTGTAACATGGTTCGTGCGAAGACATCCAAGTGCATTTTAATCCTATTATTGATTTACTAACAGAAACCATACATGTTTCCTGTATTATGATCGTTATAATGAAACTTATACTAAATTTATAGATTTCTATGAAAATGTGTATATAATTGAGTAATATAATAATTATAACGCTCTAAATAGATTAATTAAGTAATAATCTAAATTAATTAAATGTTTCAATTTATAAAGAGCTTAATGTGTTTCCTTTCGCCTAACTAGGTTAAAGGCTGAATAATTTATTGAAACAATGTCCCCGAGATCGCTTGGGTCAATGGTATGTAGGTTATGCTTTTAAATATGAACGACTAGCTTCTGCTAGCGGCTTCGCACGCGTTCATTTCGAACTATAAACCTTGGTTTACATTTTTGGACTTTTAGTAAGCATCCCTAATTTTTTTTAAATATAATATATTAACTTTCTCGATAAATATACTATCCAACACTGAAAATATTTTTTAAATCGGACCAGCGGTTTCTACAATTAGCGCGTTCAAACAAACAAACAAACACTTAAGCTTTATTTAAATTTGTAGTTAGTTGCTGCGTCTTCTCGCTAAGGCGATAACTTTTCAATCCAGTGATAGCTATACTGTGTATTGCTTTAGTATGAAAAACAATATAGTTAAGATAACTAGTAAGTAGTCAGCATTAAGTTAAAGAATGAAATAATTAAGTATAAAGATGATTGTTAGACTGTCTGAGCCCTCTGCTGGACTTAGGCCTCTCCCAAGGATTTCCAAACTGACCGGTCTCCTGAGACCTGATCACGTCGTCGGTCCAACTTGTGTGAGGCCTTCCGACACTTCGGCGTCGTACAGTGTATAGATAAAATATTTTTCAAATATCCGTCATAGAAGGGTCAAATATTTTAATAGAATTTATCAATGGGAAATAAAAATCATGGCAATAGAATGTGCAGGTGACAACCTCGGCCAAAATTCGTTAATTTGAATATGAGACGCGAATTACTGCACTTTAAATACATGAACCGTTGGTCGTCATCGATATAGAATTTGATATTCCACGAGTCTTAAAATATACAGATGTACGAATAACATGCTTATAGGATTTGACTGACAAAAATTATAACTTTTCATACACATATTTAAATCCTTATTTTCAGCTATCTGATGCGTGAAGACAACTATGACGAACAGTTTGAGTTGACTTACCGCGGACACGTTTCCATGAAGGGGAAGGCAGTGCCTATGCAGACTTGGTTCCTGACTAGAAAGGCCTAAGGATATGTTAGACGAATTCTCTACTATCGATCTCATTAGCCCTTGAATTTTGATGTTAATATTTATTAGTATGGCCTACAGAACAGTAGTATTAAATAAACCTATGAGAATTGTATGCTAGTATAACAATTTATCAGATATGTAGGAGATTAAATTACGTTTTCTAATGCAAAAACTTTATTTATTTGATATTTAGATTATATTTTATTTGTGATTACAGTAAGGCTTGTCGTTAAAAATAATTAACAACATTTTTAAAGTGTCTATCTTTCCGTAGGTAAGACAAATGAAAGTCTTTCTTGGATGTACATTAACTTTGGATTCTGATACAGTATTAAATTTAGAATTTCTTATTAGGTACTTAATATCTATATATTTATATACAATTAAATTTTCTCGAACTCTATGTAGTTTGGAGGAACATATTAGGTGTGATGGTAATCGGTAGTAAAAATAATTGTCTGTATTAAATAGACATACTAAAATAATATATTAATTGAGATGGATTGTTCACAAAGGAATATATGGAACAAACCATATAGATTCTTCAAAAAATATTTTTATGTCTAAAATGCAACACAAATGACATTTCAGCTCAATTAGCAACGAAGGCCTAAGCTGGCCTCAATTAAATATTTTATTATTCCTTTTTTTCCAAATCGTTAGAAATTACTTTGTCAAACATTTATATTTATATTTAGATTATTTACATTTGTTAAAAATTAATTCTTTTTTTAATTTAAAAAGATGACGTATTAAACTTTACTTAAATAGTATTTACATCTAGTCATTATTTATAAGTGCTGATATTTTTAGAGTTTTATATAATTTAGCTTTGCTTAGTTGTATGGTTGATCGATAAATAATTTAATTACCTTTAATTGGATTATATAAATGATAAAAAATCGGCTCTACTCAGTGTTGTAATAATATTATGCTTAACATTATATATCATTGTTGTAAAAATTTAAATGTCTATAAAAAAAGGTATCATTCAAATAAAGAATAATTAAAATCGAGGAGTTTCACTGTGACTCCCCAAAAACTATATTTTATTATGTTAATGTGACAATTTTTACATTTTGACAACCAAACCGCAGTATTGCTTTTAACGAAACTTTATATAATATATTGTACAATAATCCATATTGTACTTTAAATAATTACTTTACAGGTGAAACAGGATCTTTACGATATATAATGGCCCTAGTGATTTTATTTATTTGGAATTTGAAAAAACTATCCTTTCAAATAAAAGTCCGAACTTCAAAATACTAGAAAATTAAATTTCTCAAATCGCAAACAAGACTTCTGGTAAAACCTTTGCCGCATAGATTTAAGTCGTATAAATAAGAAAAAAAAATTATAAATATTATTTATGAGATATTAATACCGCTATATACATATATTATATATAAACACGTTTAAAATAAGAACGAACGCGTGAAATGTTTAAAAACCCGAAGGTTGTCCACTACAGCTGGTTTTGTTAAGAGCGTCGGAATGTGGACGAACCTCAGTCATCCGGCCACGCCGCTTAGCCAAATCGATTTAATAGCCATAAAATTGGCTATAAACTAGGTCTAACAATGGAATTTTCTACGTATATATTTGCAAATATAGTATATAGATATAAAATTTATTTTTTAGCTTTGCCAATTCTAATCCATACTAATATTACCCACTGTACGTACGGACTTGTTGAAATTTAGTAAGGAGGTAAATGAAATGAGTGAATGAGAATTATTATTCTTTTCACGTCAAAACCTATATCCGTTCTTAATGATTTAAATGCTGTAGAGATTAATGATAACTGGAACACAAAAATGACTACGTGATGTATTATCCTGCAGTGGCGAATCCGTGGGCAAAAACTAGTATTTAAAAATACAAACGAATCGTACTAACGTATCCCAACAATAAGGTTTACAATTTAAAAGAGGACAGTAAACTTTTGCGTCCTTCGTGACTATGCCAATTCTTAAACTCTGAACTTTAAAAAAGGAGTTCTTAAAATGACGTAAGCTAAAACGTTTCTGAATCACTTTATAAGCTTATTTTTATTTTGATAATACTTTAAGTAACAGGAAAATGCACAATTAATTACATATTGACACATATAACGTGAGATCATCCCTTTTATTGTAAATATTTGTAGACAGATAAGAAACCGGAAGTTTAGGGCATGCACCTTTTTGTCCATGACTAGTGCTACAAAGCCTTAAAAATGTCATTCAGTCCGACTTTGTCTGTTGTGCATCCTTTTTTCCGCTTGGGAGCTTACTCGGGATCATAAACCGTTGACCAATAACATTCGAATTTTTTACCAAACACCTGCGTGGCCACTTAGGTTTATCTTTTGCCTTGCGGTGAAACCACTACAATGCATTGCGTGTTAACTTTAACACTTTACAATAAATACATTGATGCCTATATAAGAACAGGCAAATGGAAACTATCTGTGTATTCCTAAATTAAACGGCAATGTATTACGAATAAATAATGTTAGACGTTTATAGTTCTACTATATTCAAACTTAGTACATATTTAAGGAGATGACATCATTGCTTTTAGGACTTATCTTTACTCTTAAAGATTTGAATCCATTAATAAAAATAATCTAGAAATTATAGTAATATGAAGTCGAAAGTGACATTGTTGTTGTTGTTAATACTTTTTGTAAATAATACTTAGCTACAAATGAGTTATACCCATGATAATGCATCCCATTTGCAAATTGAAAATATTAAAATTTAAAAGAACTAAATACTCTAAACAATTTTATTATTGGTTATCGTTTTTAAAGTATTTCCTGTTTATTATATGTATATCCTTAGATATGTATAGATATTAATAACATGAAGCTATTGCGCAGCCTTCGTTTGGTAAAGGTACCATTCAAAAATAAAGGAAAAAAAACAGAACAAGTTGACGCAAAAAATAACTCCTGCGCATGTGAAGGCGATCGAGGTGGCACTGCAAACGGAAACTCAATACAAGAGGTCCTAAATGACATTAATTTTTACAGACCTCCTTAAATATTATTTCTCAGAGATAAAGCCTACAATGCAATGACATAAGCGTCTTGACAGAAAAGAACGCTCAATTCGAATCAAATCAACCGTCATCGTCGCTTAAACCGTTTTAATATTTAGTCACCTTGCGTCCGTCACCTGTGTAGGTTGTGTGCGCGTGCGCATCTCGATTCGCTAATTTAAATTTTATCTCGTAAAACCGGACTGGTTGATTGCGTCCGATATTTTCTCGCTTGTTCCGTTAGTGTTTAGTGCTTGTGACATTGAAAACACTGCTTATTTGTGACCTGTGTTTGTTTTGAACCGGATTTCTCACGTACCTGCAGGTAATACAATAGCCCCATTGATTTTAAGTTAATCAATCAACTTTTAATATTATCTAAATATGTACTTACAAATTTTTAAGTCTAATTTGGGACGTGACTTTTATGATGTTTCAAAAGACTTCAACGTTCAAGGATCGGTTGGTAATAATTAAATTGTTCTAGACTTGATAGTAATTATTGTTATAGTAGAATGCCGTAATACTAAGAATCTTTACCTTGGCCTAACGTTAATAAGTTAATGTTTAATATAAGCAAGTAGGTATGTTCCACTTTCGCATTTCACTTGTAGATGGTCAGCAACGCTCTGTTTGACATGACCATCGATTTCATTTTCTTAATCATAAACACGATATGAGAAAGCTTTTCTATTATAATTGTCCCATTTAGGTACGTAAGAATAAATGTCATTTTTGTTATATCCTGTTGAAATTAGACTTGACACTAATAAAACATACCTCAAGTACAATTTTATACTTATAATTATAATTTAACATTTAATGGATAATTTATTTAAAAATTTAATTTGAAATTAAGAAAAGGTTTATGAAAATTGAATAAATTAATAATATGTGCTTAAGTACGTCATTTTAGCCATATGTTCTCATGTAAAAATTACTACCAAGTAGTTTTTAAGTCCTTAGACATCGTTGGTTAAATAACTCATTGTGTCTAAGAGATTCAAATTATTATTATAATCTGAATTAAGAAGTAGCTAAAGAACTGCATATATGTTACAGGAAAATACATTTAACAAAGAGCGAATTGCCTGTTTTTTGAAGTTTATACAATTCGTTTGAAAGTTAGAAATTAAAATTAATGACCCGCTGCTTGTTATGAAATATGGAATAATGGATTTAAGACTAATGTTTTTTTAAATTTGCTATTCTATGATTTAATTATTCTGTAAAAAAAATAATATCTTGTTGGATTGATTATTTATATGTTTTTTGTTAAAGTCAATTATTATTTCGATTTTTAATAAATAGTTTTAGGGCTTAACTTATTTCTTAGTTCATTTTATTTTTATATATTTTATATTTTTAGTTGTTGGTGTCTAGAATTGAAATGAATATGATATTATTTCCCTCGGCTTTGCTTGCGTTCATGTCGATTTTGTCAATCACTTCTAGCTATCTATTATATAGTTTTTGAATAGACAATAGATGGATGTATATATTTTTAAGTTGTAAATTTTAATAAATAATACTCGTAAAATAAAAATAAATTAATAAAGTAATTTTTAATCAATGTCGTAAAAAATATGTTTATCGCATTAAGTAGATATGTGAGATTCGTTAGTATGTAGTATATTAGTTAATGTTTAATTCTAGAACATTCTATGTTGACACAAATAACACGTCTAGTTGTGGACAGTGTGGTAAATCTAACGTAAACCTGACAAACTCACGTTCATACAAACATACTATCGTTACACTAACACAGATTATAATTACGTAATTAACGAGAAATCGGTACAGGTTATAAGCAATCGATTGTGTATTTAAGACCGAATAAGTTAATAACTTAGCATAAGTTATTAATCTATAATTATTTGATTTGCTAATTATAAGTTAATTTTGTAATGAAGTCTTTTCTTGCGGATCTGATCTCGCGGATACAAATTTAGATTTTTTCTTACATTTTAGAATTTACCTATTTTAGCCTTAATTGAATTTTTTTTTCTGTTAATTGAGATCAATTGTGAAAATGACCATACTATAATAAATCAAGTAAGCAACGATAAACGTGCTGATATTCACTTTAGCCTTTATTTTAAGCGTGAGGTACTTTCACATACCAAATTCAAAAAACGCAGGGCGTAATTCAGGACTAATAGTACTATTACTTTTAAATCTATTTTAAAATCTAAGAGAGATAGAGATAGAATTTTTCCAAAAGTCTAAAAGCTGGCGTAACTTATGTTATATGCGCGATGATGAAAATATCGTTTCTTAAAATTAGTTGATTTTATTAAATCTTACCGCTGAATATGTGATAAACTATGCACCGCTAAGAAAGTGCTATAATAACAACGATTTGAATAAACTTAAGTAAAAGACTTATCTAGTTTTGCGAATAAAACGCGCGGTATTACTTTCAATTTTAACGTTTCTCATTTTTATGAGAGAAATTTTTGTCTAGTTTTTATTATGAGTTTTTTAATTCGACCATTTCATTGAATTTAATGTTTTATGTGAATGTTACGTAAGCTATTACGTTTTGTTCAACTCACAATTAATTTTATTCAAAATTGAAACAGATATAAGTTCGTATTAATTTGAATAATGTATTTTATCTATCTTTAATGATAGATTAATAAATAGTAATTTTTATTGACCGGCTCTTTAGACGTTCGTTAGGCAGAGACGCGTTGGGCTTGGAGTTTACAAGTCTAGATGATTTCCACATTGCAAAAAGGAGGATTCTTTTTAAACGTTCTAAATTTCTGTTCCGTTTTCAAGTGAAAGTTGCTCTACTAAAAATAATTATTATACTATACTGCAACTGGCTCACATGCACTAAGTGGTTAAAACAGCTGATTTGTATAAAACTGTACACTATGTATAATGGAATACGGTAATGAATACATTGAACTATAATTATGGTTAATACTTGTCAAATCATAACATTAAACTGGAACAAATAATCATAATACTTGTAATTATAGTATAAACATAATAACACTTGCATGTTCTCAATATTTTCCTAGGAAATGGCTTTTCCTGTGTCGAGTGTCGATAGGAAATCGTTTAAACACCTGGACAAAAGTACATTGGTTCTTAACCGCAACGTTATGTGCTACAACGTTTAATTTATTAAATTAAATATTAGATTACAAGCGAAGATAAGG
Organism: Hebomoia glaucippe; assembly: GCA_025727935.1. Classification (NCBI taxonomy): domain Eukaryota; kingdom Metazoa; phylum Arthropoda; class Insecta; order Lepidoptera; family Pieridae; genus Hebomoia; species Hebomoia glaucippe. The sequence continues at coordinate 7,579,474 of JAOSYY010000001.1, read as the reverse complement.
ACATTAAGTTATTCAATTTATTTCATTTTTTTATTATTATAAAATATTAATATTTTTTTATTATTATTTGTGTTACAAAATGTAAAACTATGAAAACTGTGATGTATTATGAAGTCGATATAACACAAAACAAATTAAAACAAAGCGCAGATAATAATAATAGTGTTGATGAACTCGGTATTGTGTACAGACGGAACTGTACGGAACGTGATCAATCCTATTATTTGTCTATAAGAATAATACTATGATGTCATCGTTTAAAAACTTTTAATATATTTATTACCTTCAAAATTACCGATAACATTCGAGAAAGAATTAGAATATTCGTGATTTAGTAATAAGATGAGTGGAGAATTTATTAAACAGTACTAATGCCGGGTTCTTGGCTCTAAGAACAGATCGGCTCCAAGAAACTAAGTTACATTATGAGCTAGTCTAATTTACTAACACGATGTTCAAGTACAATTGTTGATCTGAGAAGCATAATTATAATATTAAACTGCTTTTAATATTTTCCCATCATATTTACTCGTATAAAGAACTACATTATTTATATAATAGTATTATAATATCCAGAAGAGCATTAATTAAGATCTCAACAAATATATTTATTGGTTAATAGAATAACGAGATTTTACTATTATATACATATGTCATATTTGATATATTTTTTTCATGCGATAAAAAGGCAAACAAGCATACAGTTCACTTATATTAAGCGTTTTCTCTCACCCATGGACACCTTTAAGATCAGTAGATCTAGAAGTCGCGTTGCCAACCTGAAGGGACTTTTTTTTTTATTTCGCGCATAACACTTTACGACTTTTCTATCTATTAAGGGTGGTACATGACCCGGTCGGAACTTATAAATTATTAGGTTTCAATATTATGTTTTAGAAATTCAATAGCATCCAAAAATAATTGTGTTACGTCTATCTATGCTGTTTATACCTCTGACTAATCGAATATAAGTTAGATTATGTATATCATAATGATCTACGGATATGTTTGCGAGATCTATATGCACGATTTTGCAACATGCACGATCCACGATCACGTTCAAACATTTTTAATGTTTTAACTTTATTGCGTTATAAATGTTTTAGTTATAAACTGATTTAATTAAAGAAATAAAAGACCAATAATATTCATAATATGCTACATCCGATGCTTAATTAAATTGAAATATAAAGGTGAAGGTTTGTCAGCAGTGACTTCGTTAATATTATTCAAAATTCAATATATTATTCCCTACTACTATGAAATATTCTGTATGATTTTAAAGAAAATATGTGAGTGGTAAATCTAGAGATTTTCTCTTTAATTTTGTTTTTACAAGCTCGTTAATTAACAATGTCTTTCGTACAACTACACATTAATTAGAAAGGTCAGATCGCCTTTGGAGTTCTATGTTTATTACTAAATTTGAGGTTTTGTTTATCATATAAATATTTTCTAATTTTTTTTAAGGAAAATTCTTATGAATGGAAAAATTTACTCACTTTACATAGTAACTGTAATATAATACGGATATTGTGAAAATTTTTAAAGAATTTATGTACACGTATCAATATTTTTTATTAAATTTTTTTAGTGCCGTTACCCACCAGGCGAGTTTTATAGCTTTTTATAACCGACT
>JAOSYY010000001.1:7553420-7566103 GCA_025727935.1 Hebomoia glaucippe | reverse complement strand
GCAATATTGATTAAAATCCGTAAGATCTTCAAGTCAATATTCAGATTTATGTTATGACGGTCTCTTGACTCCATTCGCATGACGGTATTGTCATGACGTGACTTCAAAATTTCCGTGGCCTTCAAAATTAACTCCAAAATTACGAAACTACCACTTTCAAAAGACATGGATCCAAAGTACATATTTATATTACATAAATGAATGTTTTCTTACCTAATACATTAATCAGTTACTTAGCGAATCAACAATCAATATAAATAAGTACAGACGGGACGCTCATTTAAGTGTAATTTTAATAAAACATGTCTATTACTAAATCACGTTACTAGTCTGACATAACAATATGTAATTGGTAGACGAGTGAGCGAATATTATGTAACATATTTTATAAGTGAACTTTATTTTGCCGTAATAAGAAACGTGAAGAATTGATGCTAATTTTCTTATCAGAGATGTCAAAGTGCTCGATTATCTTTTTACGGAGACAGTATGCACGTCTATAATTGTTTTTAGAGTCAAATAAGTTTATGATGATGCAATGATATCTCAGCCATGTATGGTTTAAAATTTCTTTAGTGTACGATAACTCGGCCTAGTTTTTAAGCGGTAGCTTTAAAAAATAATATTTAGATAATTCAGAAAACTTAATTTGACGGTTTTAAGTAATTTGTTGAGCCTTAAGTACGTGCAATAATCGATCTAAACAAAGATTTATAGAATTTAAAATATTTTTTTAAGCCTCGACGCTAATACCTATGTTATAAGTTTTGCGTGTCTATCAGCTTCGTACCTTGTTAACGAAAAGGTCGATAATGATACAGTTTTTCGTTACGAAACGGTCAGGATCGAGGTGGTCCCAAATTGGAAAAATAAACTAATATTATAAAGTTGAAGAGTTCATTTGTTTGTTTGAACACGCTAATCTCAGGAACCGCTGGTCTGTTGAGGAAAATTCTTTCAGTGTTGGATAGTACGTTTCTCTAACAAACCTTTAGGCTATATTATATTTCAAAAAAAAAAATTAGGGATCCGTACTAAAAGTCCAATATTGTTACTCAATGTGTAAAAGTCAAATTGAACGTGAGCGAAGCCGCTGACAAAAGTTAGTTAAATATATAAACCCATTCAATACTGGTCGAAAAGCAGTCAAATACTTTAAGTAATAATAAACGCTATTTTGATTAAATTTTTTGAACTCGTCTGCTTTGTTACCGTAATAGACACTTTTGTAACATAGATTAAGAAACACCGAAGAGTTTCTTGACAACCTATTTGGTTTTGCCGCATCCAATTCGAAGTTGTAAGATTTGATTAAGCATTGAAGATTTTGTAATAAATTCGTAACTGTTTGCAATGATGTTTGAACCGTGGTTTGATTTGTTGAATTATGTAATATGTGAGTGTAAATTATATTTAAGGTATTTAATAAGTTTATTTATTGTTTTCACCACACAGAGTTATATATAAAAAATATATACGAAATGATAGTGATGACGATGAAACAAAAGTAGCTAGTACGTTAAGTTATAAAATCAGTACTTGTCATTAAAAATCTCGTCAAAATCGCCCCAATCCTTTCGAATATTAACTTAAACAGATACACAAATGGATAAAAATGTTATAAATTCTATTTCCGTTATAAGTACCGTATTTGTGCATTTTACACACGTACACGTGCATTTTAAAGAATTTTCTTTGATATTACAATTATACAATTCGATTTTATCGATATGATTGTATAGATGTTTAGACATTTTCGTGTCTAATTATTTTTGCTATACACCAATAAATGATCGATACAAGTTAATTTGAAAAGACACAGTTATCTTGTTAGATAATCAGACACCAGATTATATACAGATGGATATTGGAAGTACATATTTCGATACGACAATGAGAATTAGCTTAACATTAATTTGATTACATTGTTTGGTAATTGCAAATCAAGCTTATGTGTTAAGTAGTTTTTATAAGGCCAGAAATATTTTATAATACGTGTATATAATTCTATTAAACCTTCTATCGAAATCGTTTTAATTACAATTGCATAATAGTTAATGGAAAGCATGATTGTTTTAAATTCCCCATTATTTATGCAAACAGAAGTGATAATAGCCAACAACTATTATGTAATAGAATAATTTATGTGCGTAAGAAATTAGCGCTAGTTCCAAATAATGTGCTTCCGAAGACGTTCACTGTTTTATTGATGCAACAGATTAAGAATTTATTCAAATATTTCTGTCATAATAATATGCTTGGTTAACATATTCTGTTAAAAGGTTTATGTAATTTTATAATAGAATTGCGTTATAGCTTTGTATTGTTAAACTTGTTCATTTACCTGGTGATGTTACGTTAATCTATGTATTAATACGTGAAACGTAGATCCCTATTTAACATATGCGAACGGAATAATATTAACCATAATTAATGTTTACAAAAATTGCAAAAAAGCATAGGAGTTTGGTAATTTCGACAAGAGGACTGAATATTGAAAATAAGATATCACGTCACTGTATGCCCAGATTATGACTTACCATCAAGCCTTATTCTTAAGGATACAAAAATACATCAAATAATTTTATTACAGAAAACTACCAGTCTTGACAATTAAATTGTCAATATCCATAAAATTTGCATTCTAAAGAACAGACTTTATATTTATTATTCACCTTTCACAATGATATGCAGTGTACTTATTTCAATACTAAACGAATACTCTCTTTTTGCAGTTACAAATAAACAAGAAAGACAAGCTTGCGTGCGGATTATAGACCTACATTCGAACGGTAAGCCATGCCTTATACAACAGCCAATATCTAAGCCAACACCTGACTAGAATAACAACCGGAAGATCCGTTAACTAATTATGCTGATTCATTAATCGATCATGATGGAGGAGGTAACTAGCCGGCCAAATCTCGAGTACATCTCCCCTCTACCGATTAAAGTGAAGCAGAGGACTGGATCAACTACTTTTACACAAATTACTAACGACGATGCAAAGCTCAGAGTGAATGGATTTAGTGATAGCCGTGCAGATATGGACTCTCTAAGTTCGATGCACTCACTTGTCCTTGATTCTAAGGCACCATCAGCAACGGTATTCGTTGCGGCGACCCAGTCAGATAGACCTGCGAGCACGCCTTGCACAGACGCACTAAGCGCTAACGGCCCACACGTGGTTACAATAAGAATCAACACGGACACTGACAAGCCTAAAGCTCCGAAAATATCCAGCGTACACCTCAAAAGTGACATCGACTTTGACACGTTCCCGATCAACGATACAAACAAGAAAAATAACAGTTTAGTCAGGCTGAATGTAGAGGAAAATCGCCCGAAAATACTAGAAACCGAAGAACTATGCAAGGTCGACAGAGCGCCGTTTATCTACTGTAATTCGTACGTGAATCCGATGACCAACATGATAATGTCCAGTGGACAGTGCTCGCCGAGCGACACGCTAGATTCGGGCACGTGCAGTGACCTTGACGGTACACCGCCGCCTCTACCTAAAAAGAAGTCTACAAAATCAAGTTCTTCCAAGAAATCTGTATCCGTTACAGTCATTAGCTCAACAAGAAACCAGGGTGAATTAGATTTTGAAGATAATGATTCTAACATATCGTGTGACTCATTAAACAGCAGTGAATTGAATGGAAGCGTGCATGCCGACGAAAGTCACAGCGAAGACTCGAGCAAAAAAGAAAAGAAACAATTAGCCGAGCCTTTACAGACGTTCGCTAAAGTGAACAATAAAGATAGCTTTCTACCTCAGGGTTTGTTGCAAGATATTAGAGACCGTTCAGCGAAACTCACAACAGTCGACATCGAAAGTGATTCGTCAACCGAACGTCAAAGGGAAGTTACCCAGAATATTAATGAGGATGCTAATATTCAGAAAGAAAGTGCGCAATTGACGTCGTTCCGTTTGGTTTCACAGTATAACAACGAGCTAAAGAAAAACAGTAGTGATTCGACCGCAGAAAGCCTAAAAACACCAATTATAAGTGAAACCACTTATGAGGAGAGGAAAAAATTGGACAAAATGAAGGAAGAACAAATTTGCTATAGCAGTCATTATTTCGATACGGACAAATTTTATGATTTCCACTTGAATGAGAAACAGTTCGATGACGTTTCCGTGAAAAGTGTTAGTGTGAAAAGTGGGTGTCCCGAGGTTTCCGAGATGGAATATTTCGCTGGAATAAAAGACTTTAAGAATGAAGAGGCGCCATCGACCATAAAAAGTTCCAAAGGGACGATTCGTGGTGTGAAAAATCGCGTTCGCGCTGGAATTGCGACGTTCTTACAAATGCAGAGCACTACAAAGGTAAGTCTTTTTATAATATTTATAAAACCTTACGTAAATAAACTAAAATTCCATAAAAAGTCAGCTAAAGTATAATTTACGAAAATCTTGTAGTTGCCGGCATCCTTTTATTCACTAAATACATCCTTTATGGAATAGTATTACCAATAAGTATTAATTACTTCGATCAATTTTCTTAATTAATTTCTTTTTAAGGACTTAACCACAAAACTTGCGAACTTTTATAAATATAATAAAATCTATTTAAAGTTCCTGCTATACGGTTTAACTGGTTAAACTTTTGACCTAAACCCAAATAATCAACAGTCGAGAAAAATATTTTTCTCAACTATCACTGTTCGACATACGTCTCTGATTTTAGAGGTCACAGTCAAGTTGGAAAGTGAGCACGTAGACAATATTATTTTAATGGCACTTTAGTACGTGATACTTACATCCTTGGGCCTATTTTTAAAAGTAATTTGGACCAATGTTCATGCGTGAAAGTGACTTGCCCTTGCTTTGCAGTAAACCGTGGATTTGTACGTTAGGGGAGTGTTATCTCAATGACTAGTTCAAAATTTGAATAAGGTTTCTCACAAAATTCCACAAGAGCTGAACAAAAATCCAAAATACAGTAGATGGAAATTATTAGTTTTTATCGTTACCTACCCAAACATTTTGAAGCAATTGAAAACAGAACCAGTAAGCTGATTAAAAATACATTTAAACTTAAAGGAAAAACTATTAATAGATGCGTAAATTTTCATACTTAGGAATTCGTACACTAAAGATTTTCAGAACTACATAAAAAAAATTATTACTGAAAATTTCCCTAAAACTACTTAATACTCAAGCTGATGTTTAGGTTGATTTTAAGTTTTCAACAAGTGAATATCATATTCTCTGACGTCTGTTCCAAATTAGCAGAAATCCTGTTATGTACATGTTAAAATTCAGTACCGTTTATAGAAGCAACACTTAAAATACCAAATCGCTCACCAAAAAATTCGTAAAACCAATGAGTTCATCAATTCGCGATTACCATAAATTTAAATTCTTTCGCACGATCAAGATTGCGCGGCGCATTTTTTCCGTTCATCAGAAAAATACCACAACACTCTGACATCGCACCTATTAAAATTTTCTAATTATTTTCCGCTTTTCCAAGAGCTGTCGATTACGCTTCCTACTCTCACGGTACAAGACGGATATCGACTTTCGATCTAAACAATTCATGTTTCTTACTTTCAAAGCTATTGTTATGAATTACATAATTACATGTTTGATATTAGATGACTCTATAAATTTAATGTTCATTAAAACAAATATATTATTTTAATACCATAATTCACCTAACAGATATTATTAATTTAAGCTTTTTCGGTGGGAAGACTAAATACCATATTGTCGTACGTATATACGTATTCCTACTTCCTTACTAATATAAATGCGAAAGTTTGAGAGTATGTATGGATGTTTGTTAGTCGTTCATCCAAAAACCACTGCACGGATATTGATGGCACTCTAGAAATGTAGTACACGGGCTATAATTTGTTAAGATGTAATGCGGAAGAAAACACGAGGCTCCGCTAGTTATATATAGATTTAAATCTACATATCTATTATAATTTTTAAGGAGTATTTTAGCGGTATTTTATTGCAGTCGTACATACGAAAAATCAAGGGAGATGAAATCTTATCCAACTGCTAGTAGATTATAATTTTAACTAACCGTATTAGTGGCAAAAAAGTCTATCGTAAATAATACAACGTTTTTGGCTTTTAACAAATGACAAAGATATCCTCCTTGATTTGTGCAAATAGCTTTAATCGTCAGAAATCTTTTTAATTATAATCGAAAACAGGATGAGAAATCGATTAATCATTATTTACAATAATAATTAATAATGCATTATTGATAAGAATACTAATACCATCCTGCTTCACATTTTTTTGTCGTTGCTTGTAAAATACAATTAATAAAGGATACAGCAATTATTAAAGCTAATCTATTGATTTACTGTATGTTATTCATTCAATATTTTGTGCATAATTGTGTTGATTGTTCACACATCATTGGCTGGACTCTCAAATGTGTCACTATGTATGAAAATGTCACTTATTAATATTAGGTGTGTCTGTAAGTTCTTTTTTAAAAAAATAGATGTTTAAATACACAATAGTTTTCGCCCTTGGCTAATTTTAGGAGGGATCCTAAAATTATGAAAATATCGAGTTAGTATTATGTCGTGAAAGATTAATATCTTTTAAAATCATTTCAGAATGTGCAACATATTGAATACAGTGTTAGGTTTCTAATTATAATAAATTCCTTATAATATACATATATAGAATATTATAAATAAAGAAAACTTGATCCCATACGTAGTTATAGTAAAGAATCCAGACAGTTTCTTTGTGGTATTATCATAAGAATGTACTTTGCATACGAAGTTGATAGACAGTAGATTTTTTTTAGATTTATAAGGTAGATAATTATTCTTGTTATGGCAACTTGCATATAACTTTGAGTCGACTATAGAAAACATAACACTTTATTTACCCAGGAACTAACTCGCCACCGTCACATATCGTATCGTCACCGAATCCTTAATATTATATTATTGATTTTAATATAAATAAATAAAACCCCAAATTACTCTTTATTACATCCAGTAAAAGTCCCGTCAAAATCGGTCCAGCTATTTCAGAGATTATACGGGACAAACAGACAGACGGAAAAAAATAGTAAAAAATGTTATTTTGGTATATAAACCATGTATGCATCCATATGCATTTAGTAAGAAATGGTTATTTTAATATTACAAACAGATACTTCAATTTTACTTATATGTATAGATAAACTGTATTTATAACTAGCGTCTGCCAACGGCTTGGCTCCCGATAATCTCGCTTTTTACACCTTGAGTTACATTATTGGTTTTTTAGTAAGGATCCCTAACTTTCTTGAAAATTGCCTCAATAAATGTAACTATCCCACACTAAAAGAATTTTTCAAATCGGACCAGTGGTTCCTGGGATTAGAAAAGTCAAACGAAGAAACTCTTCAGAAGTCAGAATCGTTTGGAGAATCCTATTAAATATCGAAAATATATAAAGTTATATACCAGAAAAATAAAACAAGTATTTAAAAAATTCTAGCAGACATCCATTTTATTAATAAAACAGGCTCTCGTGTCGTGGCATTTAAAGCTAGTTTGTCAATTCAATACTATTGTCTTCCGTCAGCAATATATTTTGGCCTTCATTTGTCGACACTGACGTTCACTTCGATACTTCGAATATCGAGTGCGTATATACAATAATAAGGGTTCCTTATATTAAAACAGCAAATAGTTGATTACATCTTGATAGTTAAAGAATACTCTTATAACGGATATATTGAAAGAGTTTGTGAATAGAACGGAGAGATACTATCTATACCAATATTATAAAACTGATGAGTTTGTTTTTTTGTTTGAACGCGCTAATCTCAGGAACCGCTGGGCCAATTCGAAAAATTCTTTCAGTGTTAGATAGTACATATATCGAGAAAGGCTAGGCTATATTATATATTCAAAAAATTAAGGATCCTTATTAATAGTCCAATAATGTAACCTGAGGTGTAAAAATCGAAAGGAATGCAAGCGAAGCCGCTGGCAGGAACTAGTATGAATATAAAATAAAAAAAATATAAAAAAATATATTGGAAATATCTATTACTTGTCGAGAATTAACTCATCGAGTCCGAAAACGATTGTTAAGATTCATATATAAGCTAAAAACAGGTTTTAAAAGTGATCAATTCATCAGTCACGTTTATCTGATTGTGTTGTTCTTTATTTCAAAAATGGTGTCTCATAGTTTCAAGCACCTTGATTTTACGAGAATGATGATGGCAGTGAATGTACAAAAAAAATATCAACCTAAGTTACTCCCTATAAAATAAAGTAACTACCTACTCGCAAAAGTAACATAAGATTCGGTCTTGTAGTTACGGAGTTAGTTACCTGTACAGACAGACAAAAATATACAAATCATTTTTGTATATAGATGTTAGATAAAATTAAATAAATTAAAATCCTAATATTAAAATGTTGATTTTTTTAACTCGATTTGAATATGCCTTATTCTAGAATCAAAATTCTGCAATTAAATTTAAAATACATCTTACGATGGAACTCCAATGAGTAATCATTTCAACGCTGTCTTAATTACAGTCATTACAAAAAGAGCTGTTAATTTGTATCAATAAATATTGTATTACAAATGTGATTTCGTAAATTTGTTCGTAATTACAAGTTTTATGCCTAATAATTACAAGTAATAAAGACGATTTAGATCAAGGTGACAATGATTACATTAATTCTAATGGGAATTTTTATTTATAACAAATTTAAGATAATTTAACAAACATACATTTTGGCTGTGAACCGCAAATATTGAAAAAAAAGTAATGTATATAAATTAGATAACTCACTAAGATAATGTTAGTCTAAAATATTTTTTACTAATCGTAGCTATTAATACTATAAAGGTGAAGAGATTGTTTGTTTGAACGCGTTAATCTCAGGAACCGCTAGTCTGATTTAAAAAATTCTTTCAGTGTTGAATATAGTAGTTTTATCGAGGAAGGCTATATGATATATTATATTTTCAAAAAATTTGGGATCTTTACTATAAGTCCAATAATGTAACTCAAGGAGTAAAAATTGAAATGAAGCCGCTGGCAGCAGCTAGTCTAATGTAATACCAGTTGAGTTTGTCTGTTCGTTACGCCTTCACGCCTGAATCGATTGCTTTTTATTATTAGGATTGATATAGGGATACTATGGAGGTATTTTTACACTACTTTTTCTGTTAAAAACAACTTGATGACAAATTATTAACATACATACATATTACTTTCTTGAAACTACTCTAAAAAGGAAATAGAGTATAACGAGTATATATTATAATAACCAGTATCCTGAAATGAATAGATTAATAGTTTTTAGTTTCAATATCTCTGTATCGATAGACAATAAGAAATGCTTTGACCAAAGTAAGATTAAATGCGTTTGAAGTCACAGATTAATCGTAGTTTTTTAATAATGACAATACATCCTGACATCTCCAGTGAAAAGTCCTAAATTTACTATCAAACAAAATGACGCTAACTTTCTAAGAGTCAAATGATTAGATAAAAATATTTTTAGTGAAAAGTGGAAAAAGAAAGTGGCCATAAGGCGTCGCATTAGTTTTCTCTTTAAACCAAAACTGAATATTAATAACGTAAATTTATAAAATTTATTCCATTTTTAAATGCTCTTCAAAAGGGCACAGTATAATAAAGTTTTTGCCACCTCAACAATTATTATAATTCCTGAGCGATCTAGTAACTATTGTTGCCTAAATCTAAATAAGTGGCAACGTTATTAGCTAATACATTAAAGCCCTCTTGGGTCTTTCGAAGCAGTTCATTTCCCACAGGGCCTAACACGTTTATGTTATACTAGACGTACCACGGGGTTTTACGCGTGTTAAATTATACATACCATATATTGAGAATTGCTAAGGTGATTTATATTATATGTGACGATCAAACAAAAAACAGTTTAAATTACTCCTCATAAAAAGAGCTATCTGCAAGTCCCGTCAATAACGGTCTAGCTATTTGGGGGATTATTCGGAGCAAACAGACGAAAATGATATGACAACACATATAAAAACAGAGGCATTACGAGTATTAAATATGATGGGTGGGACTCCTAACAAATTATAAGTTCCGTCCAGGTCACGTACCACCGCGTATAGATGGAAAAGTCGTAAAGTGTATTGCGCGTATTGATTTCAGTCAATGAATTTCTGAATAGCGAACGTCACTAAAAATACAATTGATGTAATATGGCTAAAGCCTTAAGGTTGGCAACGTTGCTACTAGATCTTTGGGATCACTTACCATAGGTGAACTTTATGCTCGTTTGCCTTCCCATCGTATAAACAAAACAAGTATAATTTCCTAACAGTGTGGTAATTAAAATCCAGTTACACATAATTTTTATATAACTAGAACATATGTAATTATGTACGTATATAATTCTTCCTATAACGTACCGGGGCATTGAAATTACTTCATTCACCAGGAAGAGTTGTTCTTCGATCATTGTTCAGTTTTCTTAAGCCTATCCGTCTTGCTTTCACCGTCAACAATTTTCCTTGATTGACGCAATTTTCAACACTCGCTAATTTACCATTACTAAAATCGTAATGAGTTTTTTCACAGTGAATAAAGATAATGATGATTGAATGTAGCATGATTTTCCTTTCTTTCGTGTATATTCCTTTGTTTAATATAGAAAATAATTTAAATCATATTTTATATTCCAATTAATCTCTGTACTTATAACTAATTCTTCGCTTTCCTTTCTGTTCTTTTTTTAAATAAAAAAAAACTAGTTATAGGTTTGTGCTCGAAACTCGCTGTTACATTATATACAATGATATTTCTTACATACTTTTTATCGTTTTAGTAATTTTTAAATTATTATGAACTAGTGTGCTTACCCGGTGTTGCCTGAGCGAAGCATTCAGTTACTTTCATTTCATGTTTCATTTTGGTAAAAAGATGTATCCCGTAACCATCTTCATTGTCCCGCTTACTTCTATATCTATATTCATCAAAATTGGATGATCGATTTAGGCGAGAAGAAACACATTTTTTATACACTATGTAGCATATCTTAAACTCAACCAAATGTAAAAAGGACCATTAATACGTGTAAACGTATCTTCCAGTTATTCTCGAATAAAATTGAACCACAGAGTACAGGTGTTCTATCCATAACAAACAAATTGAAACAACGGTAAATATCGGTTGCTATGGTTACCAAATGATCATAGCAAGATATCTTTCATAGAACGATACAAATTCTGTATCTGGGTAATAATAGAAATACCTTTCGTAATAGCACTATAAGGTTGTATTACACCCAGCAATTTACTTAGAAATTGTAATTTTAATTGGTTTATGTTCTCACTTTCTAAGTTTATTTAGCAAAACCATTTTAGTGAGTTACCGAGATTATGTGATATAATCATGCATCGCAACTTGTAATTGATATATTACAAATTGCAAATAAATAGATAAACAAAAATAAAAAAATCGAATATTTATGTTCTGACAAGATTTGTTAGAACATAAAAATTAGGAAAATTTTAATAAGACAAATGTAATCTTTTTTCTTGTCTTTTAATTGGTTAAAAAAAGATATTCAAGGTGTATTTTTTATAATTGTACCACATTTCTGTCAAATATAAAACAGATTTGACATGTCAAATGATACCCGCGCCTTTGTCTAAATAGATATTTATTGAGTGAATTATTTCATACTTAAAGTTTTTGTCAAATTAATAATCAAGCTAAATTATAATTCAAAATAAATAACGACAAAATCTTCTATTTCTGGCCACTGAGATCACTAAAAAGATTTTCCAAATTTTACGTTTCAGCATAGGTGGAAACAAAAGATACAGTAACTCTTATTCTTATATACATTTACAATATTAGTATGGATATGATTACGTCATGTCCAGTATAAGTTAACTACAGTAAATTACACAAAATCATTTTAATATTTTATAATTACACAGTATTTAGCGTTTTTTCATAAATACTTCCGCATATTACAAAGCTGTTTCATTTAATAAATTATGTTATCTAGAATTATTTAATTATATAACTTGATTTCCAAATAAATCTTACTAATATTTTAAACGCGAAAGTTGGTGAGTATGTATGGATGTTTGTGACTCTCCACGCGAAAACTTCTGAACTGTTTTTTTATACTTACCTTAAATTTTAATATTAATATTTGTTTTTATTCGTTGTTATATAGCATCATTATAAGTCGTTTTAGTAGAATCTTGGATATACCTCTCATCTGACGTCACAAAATGCTATTTTTATCATATTTTTTTTATTGCATTGCAAAAGGGAACTTTTTGTCTTCATAAAAATGTTTACATAACTTTGCTATTAGAATGTTATTTTTTAAACACGATTTATCATTTATGGCAACCCTACATATGGGAATCCAAAGAATAAGGTTTAAGTTGGCATTTCTTCCGCATCCCAAGAGTATTAATCGCTATTACAGCAACTAAAATTATTATGTTGCAAGTTAAATGATTCTATTGCACCATTTTTGCACTTAACAATAAATGTATTCGTAAAATTCCCAAGTAACAAGTCTTCAATTCATTGCTTTATAAAATCGTAAAATTTTAGTAAAGTAGTTTAAAAATAGCAGTTTTCTGTATACAATAATCTTTTGTCTTGTGTCTTATGTCATTCCTAAAAGATAACATGTATACAAATATT
>JAOSYY010000001.1:7526556-7544572 GCA_025727935.1 Hebomoia glaucippe | reverse complement strand
TTATGAAAAAACTTTTATTTCGGTCATAAACCAATGAATAACGAAATTTATAGCTATTTTTAAACGGTTTTATTCTAATATATTTTCAATAGTGCGCCAGAACAGCTCGAAATGTCATGGCGGCGAGTGTGACGTACCGTTTAGGTACGCGTTAGATACTTAAGTAAACTAACAGTGCAGTACAGTGTGTTTCGTGTGAAATTCACCCAACATAGTAAATAAAACCTGTTTCCATTGTTGGAAGTAAATCACTAAATCTCGTCGTTACTATTTCACAAAACACTTGCACCAAACACGTAATTGTACTAAGAGCGATGGATGACAGTGATGTTTAATGAGGCGTGACGTCATGCCATGTGATCGGTGTTTTAGTCAAAATGGCCGATTGCAGTATTTTATCTTTTAATTTATTAAACATCTTAATAATCTCAATTTTTTAGATAAAAGTATATCAGTATTTCAAATCGTTTTTATAACTATTTTACCCTGAAATCATTAAATCTTTGATTTTTTGTTAGTGTCGTCACGCCTATTATATCTTAATATATATAAATTATGAGTCACGTTGTTTGTCTGGAATGAACTCCATAACTACTAAATCGATTTAAACGTTTTTTTTTTTCTTTAAAATGAGTACTATGCTCCAACTTAAGAGATATAATAGTTTATTTATCAATTTATGGTCGCAACATTATTTTATTGTGAATTATTATTTGTATATTTGTGAGTTAAAATTATCTTTTAGATGCAAACGATTCTAACGGATGACACTATGTCAAAAGCACAAACGCTTCAATAATAATAATAATGCATACTTATTACAATTTAATATAACAAAAACCTTAGCCACAGCAACGCGTAGCCTGGTCATCTAGTATTATATATAGTTTCAGTTAGCCATTTTTACTCTTACCGAAAAAGAAGAATGTTTTTTTTTGTATTACATCATCGCTTCTAAACTAATATTTAATATGTAGGATAAATATATATGAACTATATTTTGAAAGGGGATTTTTTTGATGTTGCACAACTGTAGGTGACGAAGATATGAACCCGTATGTGCGTTTACTTCTACTAAACTGATACTATAAAATGTCTTCTATATGTTTACAAAATGTCAAGACTTGAAAAAGTTTCTATTCGCCTTAAATTAAATTTCTCCAATTTCAGTTTTATAAGTATAATATACCTAAATTCTACTAGAAATATTCAAAATCGTTTAGCTATGTTGCCTTAAAAAATAAAAATACTAAATGAGTATGTTTTTATCTAAAACAAATTTTCTGAGAACAAAGTTTAAAAAGGAATTTAAACCTAATCCTCTCGACTCAGTTATTAATATTAAAGATGTTCACTATTGACAAAAACCGCAATTAGCTCGGAGCCTTTCACCGGGTTTTAGACCGAGAATTATAGGAAATACGTGCAATTAGGCAGCTTTGAAAGCTTTTAGAGGACTACATCAGCCAAAGGATTACTTTTGCCATACATACGTAGTACATATTTTGTAAGATAAAACGTACCTTTCAAAGTAACATAGTTTTATTGTAAACGGAAATCAATTTATACGAGTATATGTAATATTATTGATAAATATCAAGTACCACTCAGTACCAACTAAAAATCTGCACGATTCGACCTTTGCTTTTTATATCTGCCTTTCTATTTTGTCATTTTTATTATCTTTATATCCTGACAAAAATTGTTTCATTGTCCTTTGTCAGCTCAACAAAATTTGCATATACAAAATTATTATTTAAATATAGTGCAAAAACATGCTTTTTGCAACAATAATTTTGTTATATCAAAATAAATATAGGAATCGAACCCGCTCAACCTCAATACCAGATGTACTTAGCGCTAGACCAACAATTCTTTTCTGCAAATACCCCTTTAAGTACAGGATAGTCCCTCCAATTCTTTATACATTCTATGCGTGTCCTAAGATGTGACTCAAGTCTTTACTAAGTACTGTCCAAAGTCAAAGTTTTATATTATATAAACTTAGTCTTACGATAAGATTTAAACTACATAATTTTATTATAAACTAATTTATTTATTTAGTTAAATCGCCTCTATTAATACATGTCTATGGTTAGACAGGATGATTTACAAAATTTATTTTTATATCGTTTTACATCTAAATGTTAGTAAACAAAACTTTAATAAGCAAATTAATCTCTAAGAGATATGATTTAAATTAAACATAGAAGGCAAAAATCAATCATTTAAAGTAATACACGATCAATTTCATTTCCCTTAACTGAATTGTCTATTCTTCGATTCTTATGTAAATGATTCAGATTTTGTAGAAAATTTCAGCTCAGCGTGCAAAGCGGATTTACAAAATCGATACTAGGCTTACAGCGCTGTACAATGTATATTGTAAACTGACGTGGAATACAAACGATAGGAAAGCTGTGATCTGATATGCAGATAGATAAAGAAGAACTAAAACATACGTTTCAGGTCTTGTCTCTATCAGAAGTGCTACAAAACATCAAATTATTATGTTATCCAAATTACATAGACAAAATTTGATCTAGATACAATAATTAGAGGTCTAAAATTGATTTTTAAAATGTGATTTGAACCTCTTTTGACAATATTTTGTTGTAGTACTTTTCGAACGTCCGTTTAGTTTTAATAGCCACTAGGCTAAAATCGCGAACGTCCTTCAAAAAAAAAAAGTGCTTTTCGGTTGCCTTAACCAATATTTCGCTGGTATGTTTGATAGTACATCACAGAAACGCTAATTTTAATTGAAACTATATAGACATAAAAATATACCTATTTATGTATCTTGTTACTAAATGAAGTTAAAATAATGATACAGATCATAAGTTTGATGTTTGTCTATTGCACCATAGCACCTAAATTAATAGTCTAATTTTTATGTGTATTTTGTTTGATAGCTATTATAATCGAAGTATATTGACGATAGGGATGTTTTATCGGTAGTAATATGAATTTTACCTACATTTAAATCTATCATTAATGAATTTTGAGTTAGACATTTATGCGATGAAAGTAATGATGTGACGACCGATTCTCAAAGTCTAAGCGTCTAATTGAAAACGAGGGATCCTTTTTGTTAGATTATTAAAATTATTCCATTATAATACCACTAAGTAACCCCAAACTAAATGCGATTTATCATTTCGCCTTTAAACAAAATATGAATAAAGTTTCAACGTAGGCGTTCGAAAACTTCATCAATCAAAGTTAATCAGGTTTAGTAAATTATATTTTAAATGAATTAGGGGTCACTGAATTGTATAAGTGCAATTTGAATGGTCTCTATTTGCAAGTAAGAAATAAAATATTATTGTTTATTCAAATTGTGTTTAATTAAAGTAATAGTAGATTAGTTTGAATATTTGCTGACGGGTTTGTTGATCTACTGTAATACCTAGAATAATCACTGAATATTTGTATCAGTATTTGCATAGTATATTTCACTGTCAACATTATTTTAATGAGCTTATAAACTTTAAAATAATGACTAATTCTTTTCTCTAGATAGAAGTAATATATATGTAATTGTCGAACATAGTAGTACTTCTGCGTCGGATATTAAAAACAACATTCATTCATTTCCCTTAATCGTAGATAACAAAATCACTTCTACATTTATGATAGCATAAAAAATGGTAATGAACCCTGAGTTCAGTAACCGCAAAGTACTTTAAAAGCCCATCAGTTCGCAATCCAAAGAGAAACTCGTAAAAACTATTTCCTGTACATTTGCTTGTATTACGAATAGACTACTACACCGTACACACTTATATTTATATATTATAAGATTTTATTAATTTCTTATTCAATAACTTTTAAATAATTATAATTCATATATTAAACAAACAGGTAGATTAGAAACAATGGATAATTATAAAAACATTTATATCCACAATGTCGTGGTAATGTCGTTTTTAGGCCAAAGGAGAAAAACCGAACGTATCTCAAGCAATTTTAAAATACTTTCATGTGTTTATGGAAACATGTCGTTTCTTTACAAAACTATTTCCAACTAAAATGGAAGAAGTTTCAGCGTAATGGTGCAGCAAAAATCTATTTCCGCGTTTGCTTGAAATTTATATGCAAAAGCTAAGAACAAATGAAATACAAAGTAAACAGTGGAACTAGAGTTGCTACTCAGTAACAAGGTGGAGGGTGCTTCTGTGAAATAGACTAGTATTTGTTGTACGATTGCTTCACATTCAAACGATCTAACTTTCCGAGATGGCTCTATCCAATAGTTCACCATTAAAAAGGAATTTATAATAAATAAAACTAATATCATCATCGAAGTCATTCCACCATTTTATGTTTCATAATATATAGGTATTTTTAAAAACAATTAATTTGAAAAATACGCTTCATCTCTGATGTGATCAGGCAAATACACCAAGTTATAGTTTTGGCATTCAAAATATATAATACTAATAAAATAAATTCATTTCAATTTTAAAAATTATATTTATTTACATATTTAAATTAATAACAACATATTTGTAATATGATCAATTTTGAGTGATTGTCTCTCTTCTGCATAGTCCCATTCGGGCCAGGTCCACGTGCCCTGCGCGTGACCCTGAACTAGTCTACTGTAGCCTATAGCACTGTTTGTTCTAGACATTAAGTGATTTGTTTGCCCATTAGCCGCACGGCATAATTGATACATATTAGATCATTAAACGTATCCGTGCCGGTATTGAAATTGATTTGTCGCTATGTGTTAATATTAATAAGTCAATTTTATGTCGAACTAGTAAGACTGTAGAGTCGCCTCCTGTTTTCACCTGAGAGAAATTTACATATATTTTATTCTTGAAGGCTGCGCCAGATTAAGCAAATGCGGAAACTGTAGCAAATTTTATGAAACGGCCCATGCTTTGTTTTGTTAGATACGGTTACCACTGTGCGGGGCCTCTTGAAACATGGGTCCTGAAGGATTTTCTACTCTTGTTGGGCTAATTCGCTACTGCTTGAAAGGATATTCCTCGCAAATGTGAACAATTATTGACGGTTGCATAGATTTAACAGCGTTTCGTAGAACTCTAATTCTTTTTCTAAAATAAAACAATACACGAATTGTACGAATACAACTTATAACGTCACATTTAAATAATTGATCTCGCCGTTTCGGACTTCAGCTGGAATAAACAGACACACATTTTGAAAATACCATTCGTAGCCTTCCAAACAGAGATTGACCTCAGAAATTAGTCACAAGTTCCTATTTATTGTTTCATTCTAATACAAAATATTACAAGTACGCAAACGAGAAGGCATTTTAATTCTCTTTCTTAATTTGAAAATTTCCCACATCAACAATGAAATGCTAAGATCTTACAAAACCAATACCATATATGCGAACTCCTTCACGCTCATCTACGCCATTAATTAAATCGTGACATCAAAGGTCATATGTAATTGGTCCCTGAGACCTATTGCAAATAATTTTTTTTTGTGTTAAATGTCAAAATGTTCGCGTGAGAGCAGAATTTGGAGGTTATTTATTAAAAATAAATATTATATGCTATCTTCATGTGCAATAAATCGTCGAAAATTGTAACATAATTAATTTTGGGGATTCACAGATTCGCAAACAAAGAAATATTTATTTTTATATATGCGTTTGACGTGCCTGAAGTTCTAGCAGTCTAGTGGAACACCTTTGCTAAAAGCTATAGCACTATAGACCGCTATAAGTGTGTGATTGTATATTTCGTAAACCATCTAGTATTAAATAAGTGTAAGGAATAAAAAAAATATATTTGAATTTCGACCGCGTGATGTGCCACCATAGTACGCGTTACGACTTTAGTCTGAATTTATGAAAGCTTGAAATATAATACAAATACGTCTTTAAAATATGAATTCATGAGTCCATGTAGCTTAAGAATTACTTAGAGGATGTTTTCTTAGGAATGTTAGCTAATCCGTTAATTATATATTATGTATAAAAAAATATTTCATAGATGAGACGTCCGATATTGTTTTTAATGTATCCAATCTGTAATAACTTCAGTCATGTATTACTCCTTAGACTTCACTTAACTCTGATTAAATTATTTTTTAATCAGTATTTAACATGATCAGGGTATAAACACCGTCCCGAAGGACTGCTGGGAGGTAGAACAAAATTAACATCTCCATGATAAATTACTCTTTTCCTTTAAAATCTTTCTGTAACACGTTTGTTTGACGTTGCTTTGTCCGAGTTTTCCAAATGAGGAAAACAATTATCGTTTTAATATAAATTAGTACTGTATGATTTATAAATATTTCTAAGTTCTTTGAACACGTTGACCATGGATTCTTAAGAAAGCTTTGAGCTCTTCTGTGAAATCAACTAAAAGCTGGTTTTAGGTTTAAAGACTATAAGATAAGATTTTTATTTTTCACATCTCACTGAATAGAGCCGAATAACATTTAAGTTCTTTAGTAGTGGTGCCGCGTGGGTTTACTCGCGTCTAGTATGTATATTATTTTAAAAGTCAATCGTTAAATAAAAGCTTAAGTTATTCCTTATAACATTAGCTATAGGTCCAAGATAGACCCCTCAAAATCGGTTCAGCCGCTTCGATAATCTCTGAAAAGACAGACAAAAATTTTATCAATTATGCATCTGTTATAATTACCACATATATTTTGATATGTATTGAAAAAATACTTTCAGTTTGATTTATATGTACTAGTAAAATAGGAAATATATATTTTATAAGTGCCATTTATAATATAACTTGTATGAAAATATCTGTTAGTACAATAAAATAAGCTTATTTCAAGCCGGGCATTAAAATAAATAAACAATAATTTTATGTATTGTAAATGTTTCAGGATCTCGCCTGTAACATTATTTTGCTCGGGTCACTTACCGACTCATATTTCGTTTTGACCGAATTACTCGTAAAAATGGGTTCGACCGGCGAGCGTTTGTGGTGTAAACTGATACTAACCCAATAAAGCCTTAACTTTTATAGAAAGGTGAAAATAAAAATTAAGGTCTGTTTGTAATATGCGATAAATATTTTGTATAAAAAAGGTTCGATGTAAAAATGTTGATAGCAAATATGGTTCATAACAATATACTGTTGAAGAGAATTGAAGGCTGTAAGCATTTTATTTTTAATATATATGTATTATGTATGCCTCTAATATCAAAATAATAGGTTCTTTCTAAATGTATATGAACTTTTAATAATTGAACTGTATGTATAACAGAAACAATGTATATAATTTTTGTCTGTTTATTCCGAATAACCTCCGAAATTTTAGGTCGATTTTAACGGGGCCTTTATTGGCAGATAGCTAATGTCGTAAAGAGTTGTTTATTTCAGTAACGTATTTGTATCGTCGTATTTTCCGTGTTCCGTCAGGTGTGGTCGTCAATCTCTCTGTATTAAAAATATTTATATACATATAAGTTCCTAAATTAACGTATTGGATCATGATCTAGATGTTTTTAAAAATATAGGAGTATTGACATGTCTGTCTGTCTTCGTCGTACAAATTAGAATGTTGAGATATATTTTTTAAATTGACATGATTAAAAAAGTTATTACCTATAGTTTATGAAAATCTATTGAACATTATATATTTTCTGGCGTTAACTAAACCTTAAATTTTAATATATTCAATTATTATATCAGTATTTTACTAAAATTATTTAAATGATTTTTTCAGGATGCGGATACAGTTGAAAAGTTGAACGAGAGTGGGGAGTTGAGAAAAATGTTAAAACCGTATAAGGTACGTATACTTTTTTAGGAGAAATCCAAACCAATTTATAAGACACACCAAACGTTCACAAAATGAACATTCTGAGAAATTGTTATGAAGCCACGCTTACAATAATTATTACATTTTCGCCCCCACCGAAAAGAAAGGCTTTATTTCTCCTAAATCTTACTCAAATAGAAGCCACGTTCTAGGAATATTTTATGACGTACTGTGGTCTATTATATAATGACGCTAATCCGTCGATTCCAACATATCTACGTAATATTAGAGAACAAATAAAATCAAGCATATTGTGAAAGCTATTGACACAAGGTTGGTTTGTTTACACGCGAAATTGATTCCTATTCAATTATGACCGCACACACTATTGTAGTATCATTATGTACGTATCGGTTAGACGGACTAAATTCTACTAAAAATATTTTTTTGATATTTATAAGAAAGGTGTACTTGATAATTTATTTCTAGTACATGATGTTAATTTTTAATCTATGATACCTTATCGACTTATTTAGTACTAATTTCGTAAGAAATCATCTTAGATTTAAAATTATGATTTGGCCGCAGAAGTTTTCCTTATAATTTAAAGAAATTCTGAAGCTCAGGAGCCTTCGCGATTCGAATGACAATCCTGAAATTTCATTACAATATAATCAATGCTCTAGGAACAGATAGATAAATATTTGATTTACTAACAAGTTACAGCTATAAAAGATTGATTCTCAAGATTGTCTATGACCTTTTTAAGTTACAAATTCAAAGCTTCCTACTTGGGTACCGGCGGAATATAGGCAACACTGGTATCAAGTGCTTGAACTTGCATTTTTCGTTGTATTAGAAACAAAAATTGAAAAATTCAATTACTTCATATCTGAAGAGGTTAAAAAGTAAGACAAAAGACAGGCTACTCGCGCAGGTCGTTCAGTCTGTGGTTTTAACGATCATATCAGACTTTTGCAGTGGACTCTAATAAAATAGGAAAAAACATTTGGAATGAAAATTGAAACTTCCACAATCTGTATTGTATTGTACTAGCACAAATAAATGAGGGTGAAAGCAAACAAGATACCTGGCCACCGATTGAAATCTGTTTGTTCAAACATTTTGTTGATTTAACAGCGATTTTTGAACTTCTGATTTAACCAAGCTAATATTTGATTAACACAAATGATTGTTCAATGAATTTAATAGAAAACACATAATTGGTTTTTGCGAAAGAATAAAATGGAAGCTGGTAATTGATGAAACATACATTAAATTATTGTCTATCCAAATTAGTCGAGTTTAAATTGGTAACATATAAATAATATAGACCAAATTATTAAGTTATTTTATGATAAATAAATACACAGAAAAACAATTGTTATAAAATTAATTCGTTTTTAAATTTACTCATAAAATTTTATAATATTTATAAATTCTGGAGTATATAAAATATTATCAAGTAATTTTGTAAAAATTACTCAAAACAGAAAATTGTCTACCCAACTGCTAATTAGCGACAATAAATTCCTTAATAACTGTATAACGAGGTTATTTAATCTGTAATTCTCAATTTCTAGAGCCCGGACGCTTGCAACACCTGTCAAATGTGTGGAGGCTTCCGGCTCCTTCCGTGTCGGATCTGCAACGGATCCAAGAAAAGCCTCCATAGAAACCACTTTACAGCTGAATTCGTCGCTTTAAAATGCATGAACTGTGATGAAGTCGGTCTTGTTAAGTGCGAAGCGTGTTCTTGAAGAGTACGTTTTAAGATCACTAATACAGCTCAACAAGTTTAAACCAAGTAATATTTCTACTTATTATAGGTCCGGTTATTAAGTACTTTACGTAAATGTTACAGACGTTTGGAAAGAGTTTCTTAACATCAACGTAGTTTGAGAGACCTTCGGTTTAGTGATTAGTTCAATGTTACATTCCCTAGCGTTTATATTGGAGGTTGTGTTTAATAATTCATAAATATTAGTATGAGTAATAAACTCTAGAAGCGCACAACAAATTAAAATTCATTATGAATTGCTTATAATCGATATGTTAGCATGTCTAAAAGTGATGATGGCTCCTAGATGGCGCTGTACGTCTTTATTAAATGCAATATGGAATTTCTAACTACAATTTTTCGAGTACAATATATTTTACAATTATGAACTGCAAAATAAGTAGAGGGATTTTAATTTGTTTTATATTTGGTTCACGTCGTTTTTATCAGATAAATGAAATAAATATGACAAATTTAATCTAATATAACAAGTTACTACATACAAAGCATGCTTTCATAATTTAAAAATTAAATGCCATAAATTAGTTGCAATAATATTTTTATACATTTGTTGATAATTATTATTATTGTTAATCTTAGAGTATTTTAAAGGTTGTATATAATTCTAATATACCTAATACTTTATATCACAAGTGATTTTAATCGATTTTATATTTAGAGAAAATTTTGAGCGTGTTTTAATAGAGACCGTTTTTATAAAGATTTGTATTCGGGTATAAGATTATCGATATACCGATTCGGTGTATTATTCGTTACAAAATAATAGGCGGTTTGAAAGATTTATTTTTAACGTTAACTTTAATTGGATGGGTCATTGTTATTACCTACCAGGTAAGATCCTAAAATATTAGCTACAATTTAAGGACAAAATGTTCCTGTCCTATAGAGACAGCAAGACTCATTAAAAGGATTTAATTTTAAACTAGATCTATTGATATTTAATGTGATAACATTACATATATAAACACTTATTTTAAAATAAATACATAATGTGGCAGTTTTATTAAGTAAAAACGCTGTGCTCAATTTTATTTCTTAAGATCTTAAGATTCAAGATATTTGCGTTTAGACTAAGGTTTTTGAACTAATTATCACACAGTTTGATAGTCAACTTTATCGTATCAAGATGTAGGTTCTATCATTACAATTATTTTAAAAGTAAATAAATATTTTGATATTCTATCATCTTTTATTTGCGAAGAATTACATTCTTAAACAATTTTTTTAATGTGTTATGAAAAAAAGACAAAAGTAACTACTGCAAACTTTTACGATTAATTCTAATTTTAAACAACAAGTATTATTTTAATTAAATAAACTTATTTCCTTCCATTAATTACCTGAAAATCTAAGTAATCTCTAAATTAACAAATCTACTTCTAATTATCGTATAAAAATCAATGTACATTTTGTGTATAATTTTGAATTATATTGCTATCTGATGCATGATTATTGAACTGTATAAATATTATTAGTATAGAATATGTCAATACACATTAATACATAGTGCAAAACAGAGGAAATGATAGAAGTATAAAAGAATTCCTATTGCATTATCGTAAACGTGGCGACAACGCACACATACGCAATTGATATCATACTTAATGTCTGGGAAACGGGACCACGCACACTCTGATATTTCAGGGTCTGGTTCACGCACACACAACGACTAGCTGCAGGTAGGTCGCTAATGACGTCACGGTTCGGAAGGTCAATATCACTCGGATGTACTCTTCTTACACATAGATTACTTGCTCTTTCTCTTTCTATTAGCGGGCTCGCCGTCTGGGCCAGGGACTGCAAGTATGTCTACGTGTAAAGTTGGCTGTGTGGGTATCCTTTGTATGTTTTATATCATAGCTAGAAATTGTTACGAGCAAAGTTTTCCTATTATTATTTTTTTATCGTCTTGATTAAATTTTGCTAATATTAAATATGAATTTATCGCAATATCATACGAGTATTTTAAATGGGATAGACATGTTTGTTATGCGTTCCCGCCTAAAATTTTTATGAATTCTCGCTAATAAATAGTTAGGATCGTGTATAAGGTTATGTGGCTTTGTTTTGTGAAAATATAACTTGGTGAGGGGCGAATCTTTTAATTTAATATCCCTAAATATACTAGGGGTGAATCTACTGAGCTCTGTTAGTAGGGTAAGTATAGTTTATTAATATTACATTCAGTAATTGAGAAAGTGTTCATTTTTGTATACAGTGTTTAATATTTTAATAACTGATTGTAGTTGTAAATGTACAATGTTTTTAGTTATTATGATGTATTATTGGTATGTTATTATGATCGATACCTTTTTTATGTATCTTTCTAGAAGTCTTGACAGTTCTTAACATAATATATTAAACATCAACATATAATATATTTAACAAACTTGAAACAAACATCAAATGGTAACGAAACTCGAAACTTGACGCTAATAAAGAATGACTGATATGTGTCGGCGAATAATATTTGTATAATTTTTTATGTACATTGTTTCAGGACATAACTTTATTTGCATTTGATTTCCTATACATTTAAGTATTTCTTTTAATACACTTTTAAACAACTAACAAGCTAAATCTTAAGTGATTACTATCGATACGATTTTTATCCATTTGTAATAGTCGTATCGGTATTTTATCTATAAAATGTATCTATCAATCACTATAATAGAGTACCTTTTGATCAAATGTAGTTTTGAAATGCGAAGTCCTACAGAATTTTCCTAACCTTTTTTATTAGAAAGGCTTAGGAATGTCGTATCCTTTCAAGAAGTATGAAGAAAGGAATCTACGTCTACATCAATCATGCCTCGTTTAGAGTGTTTTGCATGCATTGTGAGTGATGCTAACAATTCAAACACACTGTACAGTTATTTATATACTAAGTGGTACCTTTTCATCCGGGGTAAATGTACACATTTGATAGTAAAAGCTGTCATAAGTATTCTCTAGAGGGTTACCATACTCTGCAGTACATAATTCCTTGACCCAGTTTCATACGATTCCATACGACTTGTTTTGTTTCTGAGAATAGGTATTAACTAATATTATATTGTTAATCCAACTCCGATTTTTAAATTGACTCTGTAAAAGTAAACTTGGAGGTTAGGACTGAGTTATTTTAGTGGTTGTTTCGTTATTTTAAACTTAGTTTTTAGTAATTTCGGTAACACTGATTATTAATGATTTTTTTTTTGTAATACGGAATATATTACAATAAAATAAGGATGGGCGTCGAAGTTTAGATTTTAAAAAGTATAAGTTTAAAAGGATATAAATGAAGGTAATTTCACACTACCAACATTAAGTAATCCTGGCTCTTTGCGATATCTCTACACTATATAAGGAAATACAGAATATAGGTGCGCTGTAAACTTCGAACCGCTGAAGTTAAGGCATTAACAAATTTGCCAACGATATTGATTTCTCTAGTTATTTGTCGCTTCAACAAGTTGTGGGATCATGCAAGCTTGCTTGATTAAAAGTTATAATTACTGTCTCTAAAACGAATATTAAATTATAGGTTTATTCTTTGCTTGAGACGATATAGATGATTGTAAAATGGAGACCTAAATAGCTGATGAGCTGTTATTATTAAAAATAATTTTAGCTCAAGTAGAATTTTTCATAGTTTATTAAAGTATAAACCCACAAACAAAATATATAATTAATTTTATATGTAGTCAAATCGTATAATAATGTTACTTACTTTCAGTGTGGTCCTAATACCAAATAAAAAAATAACGCTTTAGAATTTATCTTCTTACATTTTATTGGCTTATTGCCTATTTATATAAAATTAAGATATAAAAAGATATGTTAAAAAGATTATCAATAATTTCGAAGTGACCATCACAAGGTAGCGTGGCCGAGCGGTCTAAGGCGCTGGTTTAAGGCACCAGTCTCTTCGGAGGCGTGGGTTCGAATCCCACCGCTGCCAGAAGCTTTTTTTTATGTCTTTGCAATTGTTATATTTAAATATACACAAAAAAAAATCACTTATAATAGATTATTAAGGGTCTATGTATATATATTCGGTTTTTTTTTTTGTTATAGTCGTAATAGAAAATATGTAGAAAAAGTAGACAAAAACCTCTACATGTTTATAACCTAAATAAATAAAAAAAATGTTAGAAATTTTAATGTTACATGTAGCGGAAGGACGAATAATTTTATAAGCGCTCGGTAAACAGACACGTGTTGGCAACAATGTGTGATAATTGGTCAACAGCGTGTGGACTGACTAATTAATGGAAGACAAAAATAATTTTTCAACCGCTCATCCAATGTAATTGCCAATTAATTATTACAAATTATTTCATGTAACATTTAGGTTCACTGGAACAGATTTTCATGTATTTTACAATCGATTAAACATAACGAATATATTCAATGAGCACTTGTGAAAATACTAATGAGAGTAGCAGAAATATGCGTTACCTAATATGACGGGAAATAATCAAGCATTGATTTTAGGTATGAATAAATTTAGAATTCGAAATTATTATTTATATTATAAAATACAAATACTGACATATTATACGTAATTGTTAGGAAAGTTCATATTGTAAAGTCTTATATGAAAATACAGAACGCGTATAAACAATTTTATATGTATGGAAAAAGTCAAACTTACTCAATTAGTATATGATATATTCTATCATATAGTTAATTTCTCAATTAGGTTTTTATAAAAGTAAAATACAAAAATAAAAATAGTATAAAAAAAAATATAAAAATAAAACATAATCTGAAAAACCACCAGCAGCGGAGCTGCCCAAGCTATCGATGGTTAGGGCCACAGAGAAAGAAACCTTCTGACAATACGTGCTGTGTCCAGGAGTACTGCCTTTTGTATCTGTCTCTTGATCCAACTATCTAGCGAGAGACTTTTTAGATTACATATTCTTATTATTATAACTTGCTTATAGATTGCAATTAATTGACTTAAAAATACTGAAAAGTAAAGGCTTAAATTTTCAACTATGTACTCAAAGTTTCACAGAGTTGTTTTCGTGACAGACCCAGGACCTAAAGAATACTTTAGTCTTTTCAATCCACGTTGAGCCCTAAAGAATAAACATTGCTCAGTGTCAAGCGTAAGAATAGTTTATATCATGTTTCTGATTTAATTTACTTTGTAATGTATGAGGGTTCTAGCAAGGAGTGACAGCCGAAAAATTTATGGATACTTTAAAACTTTGTTTATGAAAAAATATTATACTTAGATGTCAACGTTAATGGTGATCAGTCAAATAGTCTCAGAGTTTATTTCGTATATTCCAATATAAAATTACTTTGACTTCAGTCTATGAATATCTGAATGTACGGAATAAAAATAAAATAGTTGAGAATACATCTTTGAAAAATTAATGAACTTATCAACTGCTATCGAATGAGTCTCAGCTTAACTATCGAAGACTAAGGAAGCCCAGGTAACCTAAAATAAAATTGCAAATTTTATCGAGCTGTAGGTTCAATGAACACTCTATAAAAAACAATTAGTAATCAGGTCAGTGTGACTTGTTTAAGACAACTTAATTTGTTCCTCACCCCTCAATATCTTCCTTATAACCACATATACCGAAGACGTGATCTTCATACAAATACTACGCTGTAAATTCGACTTCACTCTAACTTACAATTTAAGGGATAAAAAGCGAAAATTACGATCTATGGTTCCACAAACCTTTAAAACATTGGACATATAACATAAATGAAATACGTAGATTTATAACTATGTGACCCATGCAGTTTCGTTTAGGTCACATAAAATAACCATTTGAAAAGGTAAGCCGACAAACAGACCTTAGAAGAGGCTAACGTTTTCAAGAAATTTTTAAGAGGATCAAAACTGTTATATATTATTTTTCCGAAACATTACTGTTTATGCATACAACATAAGCTCTTAAATGGAACGAATTTTTCCAATTTATTAAATATTCCTCATTAGCGCTCCGCTCTTATACTCTTTTATATATCAAAAGAATTAATACTACAATTTATAATTACCTTAAATAGAAAGGAATACATTTCTATAAAATCTAACTAATGGCTGGAATGGATTCAAGAATATTAAACTGTTCTAAAATAAATAGCCGATTAAAAGCTAATTTGAATTTGCATTGCACTCGAACGTAAAATAAATCTTTCCAAGTGGGATTTGTTGCAAAACTATTCCCCTTAAGCCTAGCTTCCAGACCGGACATCCGGCGCAAGCTTTCGATTCCTTTGTTACAAATTCCATTTCATTGAATTAAATTCTACATTTGAGTACACAGTTTTAACACGCTTTTATTATCTTCTATTGTATTTGACAAACTAAAGAACAGTGTAATCTTGGAAGTCAATTTTATGCTAAAATTTTTTTATAATGACATGAAAATAATTTTTAAAAACAAAAATAATGATTGTAACTTTAATTTAATAAAATGCACTTTAACCGAGTTAAAATGGATTATATTTTAAATTTGTCATTTCAAATAATTCGTAACAAAATTATTATTTGCCTGCTGTCCAGCCGACTTGGACGTCGCATTAAGTTCTTAAATGCCATTTGAGTGACCGTTATAAGCTAATGCTGCTAAAAATCGAATACTTGGCATCCAGCAATTGCCTCATTAATATTATAAACTTCAATACAAAAATATTGACTTTGTAGACTAGTTCTGTAAAAAGTTACAAAAGATACCAGCTACAAAAAAATTTGCTACATATTGTGTTGTGATACCATGTCTTGAGATAGCAATCCTCTACAGCAAGTTAAAAACCATCTGCTTTTGTTAGGACATTATATTAATATTTTAATAAATGCGTATTATTTAATTCTCACGACAGAATGATGTATGAAGTATGTAAATGTCAGAACAGGCTGCTAGATGACTGATAGTCGTGTATTGTTATATTTTCTTGTACAAAATCGTATAAATATCTGAAGACTGGCGATTATCTCAACTAATATGGACGTGGAAAACAGTTGCTGTGCCAAGACAGTAGTTTGATAAATCATTGCAGCGTTTGACTACCAACGTGGTTTCAAGATTTAAAAATATCCATCAAACATCGATAATCCAGTATATTGACTAAGTCTTGATTAATTGAAGTTCGTCTATTCTTATTTGTTTTCAACAAATACTCGAAGTAAAGGGATAAATATAGAAACTAATTATAGGCTTAGAACACCAATTAATCTGTTCTTGTACGAAGTCAATGACTCGGTAACTTATGAGTTGATCGTACCGTGAAGAACACTGCCGTGCATTAATGTGTTAATAAGCTTTTAATATTCCGACAATAGTATACAGCTAAGCGTTTGCTGATTTGAGCTTTATTAAGCTGAGCTACAATGAACTTTGATTTTATTGAGGAATTTTATCTGTCTATTATATACTAATTAAAGTTGAAACAAGTTGAGTTTGTTTAAGAATTTATAATATTTTCAGAGGCTAATGACATTATATTATCAGCTAGATATTTTTTTAAGAGATGAAAAGTGCTTACTTGATCGTAAGTATGACATAACATTGTGAATTTCTGTGACTCACTAGTTTAATGCAAAATCAAGTTCGGAAAATATGTTTCTAAATAATTATTAAAATCACAAAACGCCTCAATTACAAGTTATTCACCTATGAAATTTTGGATCTAATGAAGTATGTAAAAAATCTCTAATAAATCTGCATACAGAGAAAGAATTCACTGTTCTTAGATACAAGCTAATAAAAGTTAAAAATCTTCGATGCCCATTCACGTTTAACTGTACACGTCATTGCAGTTACAAGATAAATTGGCAAAGTCGTTAACGACAGCCGATGGACATCTGCATACGACATGCGAGGAATAAAGATGAATGAATGGACAGAAAATAGCCAGGGATATTTTCATTGGAAAATATTTTTTGAACGCTGGATTCGATCACTTCAAGCGCTGTATACAGAGTTCTTATTATGTTGTCTATGAGCTTGTTAGTACACCTAGGGTATTAAAGAGATAAAACAAATATTGAATTTAGCCATAGCGCTTGATTTCAGTCTAAAGATTTTCGAATGTTATAAATATAGAATGTTAAGTGCTTGTTATAAGGCTGAAACAGACCCTACCTTCAAGTGTCCGGCATTTTTCCTCGTACAATATTTAAACAATTGTTTTTATCTAAACGCTTTTTACTCGTTTTTTTAAATGAATATGGTAAATATTTTTTTTTTACTTAGAACAAATAATAATGTTTTCTGACATTGAAAATCAAAGTATATAAAATAAAATATAAGAATCAGTCGTTACGACTAAAGCGATATCCTGAAACAAAAAGTGTCGAAGAAAACTTCAGAAGGCCTTTCTTAATTAACGGTTCCTTTCATCCAAAATCTTAATTACAGATCATAAATATTACGAATTATTTTTGTTCTCAGAAAAGAGTCTACCGTTTTCAGTTAATGATGAGAATTGAGATATTTAATATGGTAATAATGGATTTAATTTTTATTA
>JAOSYY010000001.1:7504235-7516740 GCA_025727935.1 Hebomoia glaucippe | reverse complement strand
AACGGCTCGACCGATTCTTATGAAATTTTATATGCATATTCAGTAGGTCTGAGAATCGGCTACTATCTATTTTTCATTCCCCTAAATGTTAAAGGTGGTCCACCCCTAATTTTTTTTTATATTTATGTGGCATAACAACATTTGCTGGGTCAACTAGTAACAATATAGATTATCATAATTCTATAACGTGGTCCCTAGTGGGCTTTATTGGAGCACTCGTTACTATAACTATTGTAATAAATTGCTCACCTTCAGCTTTCAATTTATTCGTAGCGGTAAAGTTATTGTGTCCATCTCAATTCTGTTTAAGCTTAGTCTCAGGCATATTTATTAAAATCTTAAAATTACGACAATGTATATAAACATACATTTAATTTAAAATTTTAGAAAACTAAAATGAATGTCTTTAGCGCCCAATAAATACTTCACATTCAATATTTAAAGTAAAACATACATCATTATATGGCATTGGAGGTCTGTGCTGTGGGGGTCCCTGGTGAGGTGGAGGACCTTGATGCGGAGGCATATGATGGGGCGGAGGTCCTTGGTGTTGGGGCATATGGTGTGGTGGTGGCCCGTGTCCATGAGGCCCTGGTGGAGGACCACGCATTTGATGATGCGGCCCAGGTCCCGGCATCATCATCCTAGGGCCATTCGGTCCAGGACCATTTGAACCGCCACCGAAAAATTCTGAAATTAAATGGTGTTTATGAAGAATTTATCAAAATAGGTTTAATAGTAGAACCATCCTTAATAAAGATTGTGGTTATCTGCTTATAAACCATAACTTATAACAATTTAGAATAATTTTAGTAGGCATCTAAAACTTTTTATAGCTTTACCTCCAGGATGTGGTCCTGATGGACCTCCGGGATGACCTGGTGGTCCTCTCATGCCAGGATTGGGGCCTGGGGGAGTTGACCTCGTCTTGGATTGACTCTCAAATTGATTTAATGCCTGTCAATGTGAACAAGTTATAAATAATTGTACAATGGACCAATAGTTTGTTATTACGCTTTATACACGAGATATAAATGTACCCAATTATGATACAACTACATAAAATGTCATTCAGATAGATGGATGAATTTATCAGTACTTTATATTTTTAATTTATGTATTTTTTTTATGAAATAGGAAGGTAAACGAGCATACAATTCACATATATTAAGCGATTTCTGTAGCCCATAGATACCCCCAAGATCAGTAGATCTAGAAATCGTAACGCGCATAGCACTTCACGACATTTCCATCTATGAACGGTGGTACGTGACCCGGAAGGAAATTATAATTTATCAGGAGTTCCTCCGACCACATATATTGTAACACTAAAATAATTTTCAAATATCACAAACAAAACTTGCAATTATACTGAAAGACTGTGTATCATAAACTTCACCAGGACAAATTTTAAACCCGTAAGGCAGAATATTTATTAATATAAAATGAATAACTATTACATAATACTATCTTCAGTCTGTTACGTTTCTGTTATTGCAATATTTTAGCTAAGTTCTTCATTCTATATCATTATTTATAATACCTGTTTTGTAGGCAGGGTAACAACTGGATGTTGACCATGAATTTCCTTCTTGGGCAATCGATCCATGACCATCCTGAGGGACTGGTCTGAACCCAACGATATAACGCAGAAACCCTTTGACTGTCCATTGGCTCTGTTCTCGAAGAATTTCACGTCTTGAAAATCTGTTACGCCTACGTCGGCGATGGCGTTAGCAATATCTTGATCTGTCGCCCACTGGAAAATTTGTAGCGAAAACTCAGGTATATGCAATCGCGAATTACAAAATACATACGATTACGTTGCCAAGCGGGATGTAATTCACATACCTCATTTGAAACTTTCCGTGATAATTCTGGAAATAATCGTGTTTCCTAATCATGATTCTGTTATTTTTAAAGTGTAACTTGTAATAAATACCCTAACATATATACCTATCATTTTCTAACATTCACCTTTCATACTGTCCTTTTTATGTTGTATGATTCATTCGATTGTATTCACTTTAGTAGGAGGCTTCGGGATAAAAGAAACAGTTTGTTTTGATATTATTGATTTATTATCTTTATCACATTGTTTTTAAGTCAATCCCACGAAAATTAAATTATTTTACAGACAGCCGTAGGCGGAATAACAAAATCCTTCGTAACAATCTTGAAGGATATTTAATTTTGAATGTTACAATTTTTACGTGAACAGTAAATCATTCCTAATCATTTTTTTTTATATTTCACAACCCGATAGGGAAATAATGCTTATTACCAGCACAAGTAGTAGAAGCTGAGAATTACTTTTTAAATGTAGATACAAACCGGACAACGAAACGACCACCAAGTACATTAATGTATTGCTTAATTTAAACGAATACATATAGAACGCTTTAAAGAGATTGGATGTATTATGATACAGTAATTAAAACTGAACAAGAGTACAAATTACGTAGACGCCAATAAAATATTCTACACCACAAATAACTCTTTCAATAATTACTTCACACTATTATCGAAATGTATACAAACCATCGCCATTATTTTTAAGAACATTATTAATATTCACATATGAGTCAATTTTTAATCTTAAGAATTACGCGTAAATAATAAAAAATGAACATGTAATGTTGATATTCGGTCATCTTTTATAACACGATTGTAACAAAAAAAAAACATGAAATAAATGGATTAACTACAAAACAAGCTAGTCTTACCTTTTCGATACCTGATAAGAAAAATATTGTTATAAAATTGCAAGCAATATCACATTTGTCATAATGTTGTCTTTATCAAAATTTGTGTCTAGTAATATTGAATGTTTTCACATAATAGGCGAGTATATAAATATATTTAGTAGTTTTACATATAAAGTGGATATTCCTAATCCACACCTCATAATATACACAAAATATATGTATAATTCATAATGAATATTCAAATTATTTTCGTGCTGAGTCACAAATTTTAATAAATGAAGACAAACACATTATTTAAAAATATTTTAAAACATTAACATCACAATTATTTAAACTACACAACCTTTTTGACGTATATTTTCATTCATTTAAATTTAATAAACCTATTCATTTTTGTTTGTGATCATTGTTTTATAATGCAGCATTCGATTATTTACACAAATAAGCATAAATTATATCAACACACAACCGGACCGTTTATAAAATATACGAAAGTGTAAATACGAAATTGTTTAACAAAAAAATATAAATATAATTAATATACCATTCAAACTTCATGATTCAAACACCACTTTGACTTGCATCCATCATCTACATTATCACTCCTATCTACATGCAAACAGTACTCAATGTTACAACCATTGTTAAATATCAATTGACTAGAGATATTTATAGTTCATAATGTTATAACTAATTTAAAAAGCAATAGCTAACTATACAGGACTTATTATGATGCCGATCTAAAGTGTAATAAAAATACACCTATTTTAAAAGCAATATGAAGCACTAGTCTCATCTCGTTTGCAAGTTCACATAATAATATACATACAATAAAAATATACGTAGTTTATACACACTATCTAGACTATGTATTCTATAACTAACATGTTTCAAAAAAATCAATAACAGAGCTTAGTTATAAAAAAACTATGAATATCTCTTTGGCAAAATAGTACTCTATAATATTATTAAACTTAAATTCAAGTATGTAGTACACAACTAGTGGTTAAGTGTATAATGAATTAAAATTCATTTATGTTTACTTTCGAAAGTGTTGAAATACAATAAAGATGTATTATCGAGAAAACGAGCATGCTCGGAATATAATGGTGCAATGATTGCATATTCTTTTTAAACTTTAAAATATATGTTGCAGATTAATCACAATATAACAACATAATAAATACTGTTATTATGTTGACGCCTCCTAAATATCACATAACAAATTTTAATGCTAAGTTACCCAGAATCGAATGTTAAAAAAGGAGCAAAAAATTGATAAATGTGTAAAAACAGAATATCAATTGCTGTGATCGTCACCAAAAATACATGTTAATAAATTATTTATAGAAAACCGTATGAAAAAACAAATCCATATATTGATTCAAGGTTTGAGGTTTAAATGTAATGGAACATAAACATAAAGACCAATACATGAAGAAACCAGGAGTTTTGATCTTTATATGTATTTGTAATATTAATACAAATTAAACATTTAATAATGATCACTTGCAGAGGTCACCCACATTAACAGCATGTAATGATGTTTTAACAATTTATATATTTGCTCCCTTTTTTGTGTTGACACAGCACTATAATTGTTTAAATATATCTTCACAGAGAAAATGTATATAGAAATGAAGATGATGCTTATAAAGATTTGGTGGTTCATATACAAATTTCTCTGCTAGTATTATCCTCAGAAAGAAATAGCTACCTAGGCCGATTTTTAACCATAATTAATTGATATTGGCATTGTTATCAAATTTATTATGATAAATTACTTCTTAACAAATTGATAACAACAATTTGTTAGTAGTTTCATTTATAGAATTCATAATGCTACGTCAACATTATATATAATAACTTAACAATAACTTGTGTAAAGTGTTCATTATTACACTAAACACAAATAATTAACCAAATGAAATCAATAAATACTGGTAACCAACAAGAAATGCTTATATTAATCAATTTTTTAAAAAATATTACATTATTACTTACATAACCTGAATAAGGTAGAATTATAAGATTCACATATTTATAGAATAAAGAAGTTGTAAAATTTAAATTCATAAAAGATGTTTATAAATGTAAAACACATTATATATTAACATATTCTTGCTTTAAATTAACCACAGGTTTTAAATTAAAAATAAAGCCTTTTATAGGATATTGTGAGCACCTGTGTAAAGTAGAAATATTATCAACTACTAAGTCTAAAAATCCATAATTTTTATGTAAGGACACATTTAGATAATTCTTAAATCATGACTACAGGATACGTGTGTTTAAGGAGTTACACATAAAATTAATATGTATACCAAATACAACAGTTAAAAATTTTAGTAACCACAATAATTTTTATATATTTTACAACACTAAAAACAAAAACCAATGTTTTCCAACATTAAAGAATTTAATCTGATATTTACATTTAATAATAACAATTACTTACTATTATTGAAAGACACCATTTAACTTAGAGCTAACACTGTTTGTTACCAGTATTGAAGTCTTAAAACAATTGATCAACTCATTTGCAAAGTTTCATTTGGTTAAAAAATTGGGACTGCCAAGATAACATTAACAACCTGTTGACCTACCTCTGCATAAGTGTGAATAATGGAAACAGTTCATTTGGAATGGTGTTTCAAACTTTAATCTTTCACAAAATTTACATACATGTGAAAAGTTGAACATGTTCAAAATATCCGCCTGATTTTGAAGAAAATAGAACCGTAAATACAAGGTTTGGTCCTACTTAGCATTATAACTACACCTAAGACATTTTGTGTAAAATTATCATTTATTCCCAATGTCTTTATATTATAGGGGATAAATGACAGATTTAGGAAATCTGTGATCGAAACATTTGGAACAAATACATGTTTTAATTTAAAATACCTATACTCAAACGGAGAACGATTGCGTTGGTAATAAAAAAACAATGAACATGCGTTTTTAGCTTGATTACATAGACTACATGAACTAGAGGGATTCCTGTTATTTCTTATATATAGATTATTGGCAGTCCCAATTATAAAATAAATAGCACAAGGTGAAAATCTATATTTACATTAAAACTAATGAGTTAAATTCAAGTACGAACCCAAGTTAGGTTGCCGACGTAAAGTTGAAAGCGGCGGCCATGATGCCCGTGGCTTGGACCGTTGTTGTGATAAGGAGCGTTCCCGTTAGTCTCCTCAGGCGGATGCTGTGACACAGAGTTCGGAGGCCCATCTCCATCTTCTGGCTTCACCGATGGCGCAGCTATCACGTCGTCGTATAAATCAACATTGTCTCCTCCAAAGTCATCCTGCAAATGGTGGCGTCATATTGATTTGTTGTAAATACTGTATAATACTAAACTTTATTACAATAAAAGCATAAATCTTATTTCATAGATAATTTTACGAACTAATTAAGCTTACCTGTCTATTAAAATCAGATTCAATATCATCAGCGTATAAATCTATATCCACGCCGCCATCCGCCATTTTGCGAATTGCAGCTAAATAAGTATCAGTTTCCAAATGAAGACGCTACTATTCATTGCCACACGAAAAAAGAAAATTTTAAAACGAAAAAAGATAATAAAATAATTTCGCATAAGAATAAAATAATAATTATATAAATTACTATTGAAATATGGAAATTTAATAAAAGTTCCATAAAATCCTTACGTAGTCTATTGGATATAGAAACTCAAATATTTAAACGAACAACACTGGTCAACATTGTCAGTTTGTCTTCTAATCTTCTATAGAGCATTTGACATTTCTATTTTCTGTAAAGATGGCTCCAACTCGGAGTTTTATTGGATTTTTAAATCCTAGAACTTTTAATACAGTTTTAAACAGTAATTTATCTAAAACTTCCAGTCGATTATTTCACAAATGTAATAATTGCAATCACTTTTTAAGAGGTCCTTTGGTAACAGTAGCTTCCGTAGGGCATAAAAATTTGAAATGTAAGTTTACATGCTGACATTACATCACCGGCTGTGAATATTACCAATATTTTTATTTATTTATGAAATTATAAGTTAAATGTTTAAAATAAGTAGTATGTACATGTACAATTAGTTTCATTTTAATTAGAATTTGTGAGCACTTTTCACTCATAACCTTCAACTTCTTCAGATAATGAAGTCTCGAAGTATCGGTACATACATACTACGAATAGTTTGGGGGCCAGGGCCGACTACTACAAAGTACTTGGTGTAGCGAAGAATGCTTCTGCTAAGGATATAAAAAAGGCATATTATCAACTTGCTAAGAAATATCACCCTGATGCAAATAAATCTGATCCAGAAGCTTCTAAAAAGTTCCAGGAAGTGTCTGAAGCATATGAAGTTAGTATTAAGTATAATATTGTATATTTACATCTCAAACAATCTTAGAAGTAATTAAATTACAATTGCTATAATGATTATTTCTTCATCTATATATGTTTTTAATTTTAGATCTTATCTGACGAAACAAAACGCAAACAATATGATACTTATGGTACAACATCAGATCAAATGGGTGGTATGGGAGGCCCTAGTGGCAATGAAGGTTTCACTCATCAATGGCAATACAAATCTACCATTGACCCTGAAGAATTGTTCCGGAAAATATTTGGTGACGCAGGCTTCAAGAGTGAAGCATTCAATGACTTTGCTGAGAGTCAATTTGGATTTGGAGGTGCTCAAGAAGTAAGATATTAATGCATATTGGTTTATAGGTTAGACTAGCTTACCCAAAATAATGACTTTGAAAAATATATCTGTGTTTAAGTCAGAGGAACTCGTAGGAATATAATTAGGTATTAGGGTACTATTTGAATTGTAGTTTATTTTTCTATCTTTTCATTATATATTCTTACAAATTAAATACAGAAATTTGGTACTGATGGAAAGCATATCATGAAATAAAATAAATAATTGTGAAATGACATTACAGTTACATTTAATAAAACATTTTATATGTATCACAGAAATTTACATCTACAGGTTATTGTAAACCTTCGTTTTACTGAAGCAGCTAGAGGTGTTAATAAGGATGTCAATGTTAATGTTGTAGACACATGTCCTAAATGTCAGGGGAGTCGTTGTGAATTAGGCACCAAAGCCATCAAATGTACCTACTGTAATGGTACAGGCATGGAAACATTCTCAAGAGGTATTTCTTTTTCTTAAAACAATGTCTTTCCTGTAGTACTCCTATCAATGCTTACACGCTCAATTTTTTTATTGCTCTTAGAATACTATACAAGTTCATGTTGATATATGCGATATTGTAGATTGTTTTATATGAAAATCAATTTTAATATAACTGATTTAGTGGTACTCTCATTACACTGTGTGAGTGTTAACACTACTTTCAATTATTTACGCCTATTATTAAATACAGATTTTTCTTCTCTTATTATATAAATTAATAATTCCATAGATTAAATGAACTGGAGTCTTATTTCAAAAACATATCTACATAAGATATTAATATTTTATAGGTCCATTTGTAATGAGATCAACATGTCGACATTGTCATGGAACAAGAATGTTAATCAAATACCCGTGTGTTGAATGTGAGGGCAAGGGGCAAAATGTAAGTAGATTATGACTTTAAAATAATTTAATCTATAAACACCTTATTCCTTTATGTTTCTCCAAGATATATTATAAACTGCTAAACCAATTGTCACAAAAAAATTTGTACTCAAAAAGATTGGATCGTCCTTGTCTCAATTAATTATGCATTTGCATACCCATGTAAAGCCGAGGGAGTAACTTGTAAATAAATATAAAAAATGATTGGTTAATGTTTCTTTATCAAAACCTCCAAAACTCCCTAACAGTTTTTAATAAAATTTTATTGTTAAATTTTTTCATTTATAAGTAAAACATATCAAGACAGAGTTAGGTCAATAAAATGATTCCCTGCTTGCACACATTTACCTTTTACCTTCGATCAAACCTAATCAAAGTCCTGTATTAATATTTACCGATAATGCATAGGGAATGTCTGA
This sequence comes from Hebomoia glaucippe, assembly GCA_025727935.1. NCBI lineage: Eukaryota > Metazoa > Arthropoda > Insecta > Lepidoptera > Pieridae > Hebomoia > Hebomoia glaucippe. The sequence continues at coordinate 7,508,017 of JAOSYY010000001.1, read as the reverse complement.
TTGGTAGTTATCTTGCGAAACTCTTTTCATATTCAAAGTATAGAAGCTATTGTATATTGCAACATGGGAAAGTGTATTGAGCTAAAAGTACTATGTAAGAGAAGTAAATACCAAATTTTCTTTTTTTAACTCATTAGCTTTTAAACTGCCTTTTCATAAATTTATATGTAGGATGACAATATAAAGATTTGAATCATCAATTTTCAAGGTTCAACGTAAGAAGATTACTGTTCCGGTACCAGCTGGGGTTGAGGATGGACAAACAGTGCGCATGGCTGTTGGCAATAACGAGATATTTGTAACTTTCAAAGTGGATCCCTCCACCTACTTCCGCAGAGATGGACCTGATGTACACACTGATTGTACTGTAAGTGTTTTATATGGCCTTAAGGTTTTGAAATTTAATTTATGACTGGCAGTGCCCAGCGGTTTCACCCCCATTGATTTTATGAAACATTAAAGTGTTGAAAGATAGAAAATTGTTACAGAACCTGTATTAAGCAATTGATATTGTATTTCTGCATCTTTAATAAAGAAACTTCTTGTCGAATACTGAATAGATAAAATATTTTTCCTGATAAAATTTGTATTTAATGTTTCTTGTAATTTTTTATAGATTTCCGTCTCTCAAGCCTTGCTGGGAGGTACTGTGAGGATACAGGGGCTGTATGAAGACCATACCTTACAGGTTAACTTTTATGATTATATACATACATATACTCGTATACAGTAACATGTTTTATCATAATAGTAAATAATTTCATGTATAACTTAATTAACCATTCCACTATAGTTATTTTAACTTTTTATTTAAATTTTTCTGGTGTTAAGACCTGCAATACTGTTAAATTTCTAATTGGTCCATATTCTAAGTTTGGAACTGATACTAATATTTATAAGACAGTTTTGTCTATTTATGTTTTGCCATTTTGATGAAGCTCTGGTAGATAATATGACCTGAGTCATGTCTAAGATACCAGAGAAATATTTGCATGTAATTAAATTATACAAAAGCATAAAATGAAAAAATTAAAAGGCTTGCAAGAATATACGTAACGCCATTGCAAATAAATTGAAATCAGTTGATTTGTTTAGGAATACTAATGAGACAGCCAGATACACACCTTACACTTATAACACAATTCTTTTTTCTACGGCTTATAAATTATGAAAATATTTGCAGATTGTACCGGGTACATCGTCTCACAGTACGATTCGTTTATCACGCAAAGGCATGAAACGAGTGAGCCAGCACGGATATGGCGACCATTACGTGCATATCAAAATACAGGTAATATATTTGCGTCAGTTATAATCTAGATATGTTACGAAATAAATAAATGTTGTTTGTGAATATTAAAAACAATATTTGAGGGCCCTCGCGGTCCGGTACTGATGACAGGGGAGGGGTAGCAGAAGTCTGTTGACTCTCACAGTTTAAGTACAAGATGTTGTGGCTGTAGGTGGTTTTATTGAGGTAATGGGATTTGGCAGAATCCCACACTCCCGACGCGTTGTATACCTCCGCGTCTGGCTACGGAAAAGTATTTCCACCTCGCAAAAAAAGGGCTTAAAAAATATCAGCACTAATATCACCAATAAACAGGTATACCGAAACATCAGTCTCGGGGAAGAACTTAAATCTACTTGCATATTTGAGAAAACTCAGTATATTATTTTTTGAGATATCGTTAGTGTACATGCAAAACCATTTTAAAAAGTATTGATATTTTCAAAATGTTGACGCCATTTTCTTGTTCCTTATCCCTCTGGAATATACCCATAGTACGCTAACATATTACTTCTAATCTTATTCAATCTTATTACGTTATATAGTCTTAACATTCGCAACTGTGCCCCGTGTTCATATGAGTCTCCGTAGCTTCCCAGCAACAGAATTGAATTACAATTACAAATATTTCAATTACAAGATAAATCCAGATAATTGACATATTTGTAAAATTAATAACGTGATGTATGTGATAGGATTATCTAAATATAATATATTGACAGGTCCCAAAAACTTTAAGTGAAAAGCAGAAAGCGCTAATGTACGCGTATGCGGAACTGGAAGAGGACACACCCGGACAAATACACGGAGTCTCCTTTGACAGAGATGGTAAGACCACGTAGTTAAAATGGCTAATACGTGTTTGAACTATACGTATCAGATACAAAAACTAACGAAACACATATTGTTAGGTAAATATTTTATACTGATAACTCCATTCTTCACTAATAATTTAGCCGAAATGAGTTAGTTGGTATTTTACATGATATACTAATGTATATTTATAATTTTGTATCAAATAGTTAGTTGGTATTTAAATGAAGATGTTATCTCCTGTACCGATATACACTTAGGCTTGAGCTAAGGCTTGAATGTTCTTCAATAGCAGATCCAATAAGTCTCAACATTTCTTTAAAATGTCTTTATTATGATATTTTTAAATATAACGTGAAGTTATTAAAAATCGCTCTTTTTTACTAGGAGAAATTATGTTAGGGGCCTTGTTATTTTTAGTAACGCTTTTAAAAGTTTAATTCGTCATGTACATAAGAGGTTGTCGTTAATGACTAAAAAAAAACTTAAAAATGTCGCATTAACATGGTGTACGATAAAGACGCTGTCAAAACGAAATTTATTTTGCAGAAAGCCCAAAAAATAGCAGTAGTAAACAGACAGATAATTCTCAAAATATTCACCCGACGAACAGGGACAGTGAGGGAACAAAACGCGAAACAAAATGGACGTTTATCGATAGTTTAATTCAGTCTTTTATACATAACCGACAGAATTTCATAGTGGGTTTCTTAATGTCTGTGCTCTCTGCATGGATTATTTGGCAAAACAATCCAAATAGCAAAGAGGTGGGCATTGAAGATTATTTAGAGAGTAAACCAATGGATGTTCCCTTTGGCTATCAAAGATCAATGGAAAAGCAGAAAGCAGAACATCCTGAACTATATGAGGCTTAAATTACCTTTTAATTTGTAGAGTGTAATTATAACGATTTTGTCCGTGAAACGAATGATTTCGTTGGGAATTATTAGGTAGGATTTTCATTAAAAACAATATACAACAGATATATTAATATATTATTGTATTTTATAAAATTAGCGACTGAATAAAAAAAAAAATTAAACATTCAGTATTAGCAACGTAAGGAAACCAAATGTATAGTTTTCCTTATAAATCTTTCGGATATTTAAATACTGAGTTATAGATTTTGATATTCTTTAACGCACATATAAACGAATATAGCGACGTTTTCGTTATAGGAGATTCGTTAGTAGATAACACGATACTCAATAGATTTTTCTTAAACTTGGTGACGGTTTAAGAAGTACTTAAACTTGATATCATGATTTATTTATATATAATACAGAACATTTTGTTTTCATCTTATATAGACTACATTTTATAACAAACACTCGGTGAAGAAAACGAATTCGTTATTATTAAAATTTATATCGGGTTAATATATTACAATAGATTCATTCAATCATAGAATGTTCATAAGCGCAGATATACATTTAAACTTTTAAGTACTGGATACTGGAAATTAAATAAAATTTATCTCCGATATCTGATGGTACAAGACTACCAATGAGGGATATAGCAATTAGGTTAATAACCTAAGTGAGTTCTCAAAACGATTATTTTAATTCTTTTATGATATTCATAGCTCTGCTATCCAAAAATAACCCGTTCGGCATAAAAGTCAGAAAGATGACATAATGTTGTCAGAAACATGTTGACTTTTAGAGCTCAGCAAAAT
>JAOSYY010000001.1:7474520-7499113 GCA_025727935.1 Hebomoia glaucippe | reverse complement strand
GGTATGTCAGGTATGATATTGCACTAAATTAAGTAACTAACATAGTGACAGTCAATACTTTTTATTTTATGTTGTTTGTTGTCACAAGTTTATGATGAGTAATGTCTCAGTGAAAAGAAACAAAGTAAGCAACAACTAATGGACGTGCATCAAATTAAAATTAATGGCGAGAAGGCGGAACTAGTGTTTAGTGTAATTTCACTTGCAAATAACGTAAGAAGGCCATAACTTTCCTTTTCATCAGCCGACAGCAAACGATAACTGAGAAATTTGAGCCTTATACATATTGCTTTTTGATTTAAATTTGAAAATCTTGCGGAATAAGTACACGCCATGGTTATGACTTATGAATGAGGTGTGTAAATAAATAAATATTGAAAGTTGCAATCGAATGTAATCGGTGTAAATTTTGTATCACTTTATCATAACTGCGTTGTACCGTTTATTTCTATAATCATTGATATTTTGTGTGTATATATATATATTATTTATTTATGTAGAATATTCTTAATTTTACACTCTCAGACTATAAAATGTCTGAAAAATATCTTCAGGGATCTCGACGTGTTTTAAAAATCTCTTAGAGAAGAGGCTTCTTTCTAGAAGGACGCGAATGCCTATACAAATCTTATTATAGATGTCCATTACCGATGTCTGCCAATAACACATCATTTCACTTAGCTTTTACAATACATTCTATGTGACAATTTAAGGTAAAGATTCGGAAAAGAAAAATAATCATTACGACTTCGTAAATATCATTCTGATATATAAAATTTCCTACCAGTAAAGTAAGTCGAAGGCTTTCTTTGAAGGTTATAAATGAAAAGCGAGGAAAATACAAAATGTACTTGAAATCTTGCATATTCGTCAGTTAAAGCAAATTTTGCAATTATAATAAGTACGGTTTATTTCAATGTTTGCAAGGGTTAAGGCGCTTAGTAATGTTTAATTTAACTTTGGGAATTTAGGACAAACGTCTATCAAACATCGCCGGTTGCCACTGCGCATTGCTTTAACATACGAATTTCATAATCGATTTCCGTTTGTATGGTGAAACATGATTTGCGAGCTAAAAATAAACGCTCCAATGCAAATAGTGCTTTTTTAATACTTGTAATAAGATCATAATATGATGAATTCATTTACTAATCCAATCCTGTGATATCGATTCTTTTCTATCCTTAAAAAATCGTCATAGTTTCAAAATGTATGTTTTTTTGTACTTAATAGCAGATAACTCACTTTAATAAAGAAGGCAAAACGTCTGTTTTAGTACAAAAATGATCAGTGAAAAAGTCAAAAATGTTTCTGCTCTTGTCCGGCTTAATGATCGAGAAATACAATTTTCTTATAACTTGTTATTAAATTTGATACGACATTATATATCCATTAAAATAAACAGAGGGTGATAATCATTGATCATGTAAGACCACGCATTGAACTAGTATAAGTGACGCTTTGACCCATTTGACTTGCGGCACCCCGCAGGATGCACGATGTATAGCCATAGCCTTCGTAATTAAATTCAGAGCGAGAATGTCGGTGATGAAATGTCCGGAACCATTCCTCTAATCTACGACCTTCGTTGTACAAACCCGACGCGGATATTAAGCTTATAAATTTTGTGCTTTTTATGCTCACTGCGGTTAGTTTGACAAGGGTTATTAGAACAGATTTTTTTTAAATTAATGCGAGTATTTCAAATGCGAAAATACGTCAATACTGGCTGAAAATGAGGCTAACTCATTTGACTTAGCCTCATTTTCAGCTATTATAATTTTTTTGTAAATAAATAAAAGTGTGAAGTAAGATCTGATAGCCGATCAGGCAAAAGGCATATAAGCTTAATACAGTGTCGTCCACTTTACCTAAGCGCGCTGCGCCGTTTAAACACAATGCGCTTTACGACCTAAACAAAATGCAGCTTAAAAGCATTACGTTGTAAGAAACCTGAGCATAATTCTTTTTCAAAGACTTTTCAATCCTTTTAAAAAGCAATAAAGGTGGTTTTATTGTAATGTAGGTAACAATACCTACACGTACGTATGGATAATCAGACTAACCACTTAACGACACGTCTTTTGAAGCCACTATTACAGCGAAGATAGATACGGTTATGTACTATCTAATTAATAAGATTATAATGTTATCTATGCGCTCATATAGTGAGAGTTCAAGCTTGAATACAGGAATAACTATCCATCTTCTGGTTCCTTATTATTTGATGAAGCATTTAGTTTACTGCACAAACAACTTCTTTTGAAAGTCAAAATCTATAGATCGGAATAAAGAAAACTTGGTATTGTAGATGACTTTGTTAGAGGACGTGTATTGTTCGGCTAGTAAATATTTCATATCACTACAAAAATCAGTAGCATGTTTTGACCTAAATAAAAAAGTGGGCTTGTCGCGGATGCGAATATAATTCCGTTGGATTTATTAAATTATAGAAATGATAGTAAGGGAGGTTGTAACGTATGGAAAACAATCATTTTAGGTCGGCTAGTTTTTGGAGAATCGTTTGGCCTCAATCTCCTGGCCAGGATAGGGCCTATCTTTTTAATTTTGAAATCGGTCTGTCTGATAGTTAACAGGCGAATTAAGGTCTGGTAAATTAATTTTGTAATTTTCTATACTTAAAATCGTAATAAAACGTCATACATACAAAAATGCTTTCTCAAACACGTACTATGAGTTTGTCGTCCGCCTCAATTCACTGAACTCGAACAGAGCAGGCGCCGAGTCGAGATAAACTCGTCAGCGAACGCTGTCACCGGGCGGAGTAGGTCACGAGCGATGGGCGATTCCGAACAATAATACGACTTAAACTCAAAAAATATTAAATAACATCTCAATAGTTAACCTCAATCAAATATCTATACATATATTAAAGATACTATGTGGTGCAGTTATGATATGACTAATTAAAACGACTTGATATTTAATAAACAAAATATTGATATGTATTAGTTTTATGGTACATGAGGACTTCTTACGCTATTAACACTTTATTTGTCGAGACAATTGCAATGTTTGTTATCATTTGGGCTCTCAATTACATCTATTTTAGTCGACACGATACGATTCCAGCTCGGGGTCATCAGTGTGACACACTATTGCTAAACATTAATTTATTCAGAGTACAACTTTAACTGTATTACCTACTTTGATTTTGAAATATAACGCAAGTTTAACTTTTGAAATATCAATTCAGCGGATAGGTGAATGTTATTTTGGTGAAGTTACTAGGCCGTTTATCGCTACTAGCCACCGCATGTAGGTTTTGTGGGAAATGAAATCACAAATGGACAGAATATCCTTTTCGCCGTGACAGTTTCAGCATTGTCACTTGCAAACCTCATATTATACGCCGCACACTGCAAAAGTGTCGACGTTGTATACAGAGTGCTGTCATGGAAGTGTGGAAGTTTTCATTCGGAACGCAGTAATGTTTGAGATTGCGATGCATTGTGTAAACAGCTGCTTTTGATATAGTTCTAACATACGATAAACATTTTACTTTTTAAGCCAATTCCTGTTTCTAGTGTCTTCGGATTTTAAAGACATTGTTCTTTTCACAATGATCCCGTTTTGATGACAACGTTTTGAGACTTTATAGATTACTTTTTTGTTCGAACAATTATCACCTATTTATATATAATTAAAATGTACTTATTACAATTCCAATAAATTTCTTATTATAAACGAGAATTTATTTAATATAAAAAAATTGTATTTCCCAGATACCAAATTATAATACTTACTGCCATCGCGATTACTGCCAAAGTTTCATTAAGGTACAACATATAAGATGAGAGCAGATGAAAATTGAGAGTTTAAGTTATATTGTTTGTTAGTTTATTAGTTACAGGTAAAGCGAAAAAATGGTTTTAAAAAACCAGAACACTTCAACTTTTTTTACTAAAAGTCTCAACTGTATCTACAGGTCTCGTTAGTGTCTTCATCAGTGTTTATATCACAGTACATTGCACCATACTATATAGAAATATCCTGAAACTATCTGTTATAAGAAGCAGTGTAAAAGAGAACGGTTATATTGTCGAGTTAACAGAGATATTATGCAAAGCGCCTCAATTTCCAGCTGGGATGAGCTTCTGTTAATAATAATAGCATATTTAGTTAGTCAGCTAGCCTGTATTCATTGTTATACCTGAGTTTGTGAAGCGTCTTGTGGTTTTGCTTTTGTAACAATAGAATAGATTTAATCTCTAAGGCATACTTTGTGATTGTTTCGTCTGGTCAGACTTTATTTATTTAACGAAGATATCAAATTATAAAGTTTAAATAACTGTTGACATGAAAAATATATCTATGAACTACCTATCTTGATTATGTCGGTTTCCCACGTCCGAATATCGCAGCAAAATTGTCTATTTGTTACGTGCTACGATAACGCAGATTCACAGATAGACGGACAGACACGTCAAACTTATAACATCTATTTTTTTGTCAAAGCTTAAAAAATCGTTCAATAATATGCTTTCTATTATGGTAACAACCAAAACTAAAGCTGCACCCAACCATATGTAGTCACAAAATTTCTCTGGAAGCGGTGGGTGGTTTTAGAGATTAGTGTGAACGCACATTATGACGCGTGATTTTTATATTAATTTCCGTCCAAAAGATTCGAAGCTTCGGTTCCAGTTATAAGTACCAGTTTTGGATATATTTAGGTATACATGTATGATCATTTCCGAATGACTACTCAAGACCAAAGTTTTATTATCTTACAATCGATATTTTTTTAAACAAATTCCATGAAAAGTGAAATTGTATTTAACCTAATAAAAACATATTGATTAAAGTCAATGTCTATCCAAATGCTTGTTATATAAGTAGCAGGTTTTATAAAGAAAGATTACTATCTTCGAGCGGTTTGTTATCACTTTGATTAAGCTTTCAGTTGATGGCTGTTAGACAAAAATAGAAATACGACTGTCATGTCATAACTTCGTGAATAGCACTTAGTGAATTACTGCGTCTATTGATCACGCTATTTACTGCAGATTGTCTACGTATGTACGTGAATCGAATCTAAAAAGTTTAAAACTATGTAACGTTTAACCGTTTGTTTGACTTAATTGTATGTGCATTGCTAATAGAATCCAAAGTTGCTGTTTGAATTTTGATGAAATATGAAAAATGGATTAATCGAAAGTGCCAAGTTTGCTATTGCTGACATATTGTACCGAAAAGTCATGTTCATTTTATTGACATGAATAAATGTTCATCGTTGAAAGTAAGACTTAATTTATATACAAAGGGCCACGTTAATAATAGCAGGGCTCAATTGGTGTAGAAGATTGGTGTGATTCAGGCGGTAAGGTCACCGTGGGTCAAGTGTGGTATGCGACCAGGTCGTTGACCACCGGTCACGTAACCGTTCGTGGTCAATAGTTTTTTTAGTAAACCACAAGAGATTAAAAGCTCTTGAACTTTGATAGATGTATGTAATTTTTTTGTTTTATCATACAATTAGTATTGTATTGCGTGTAAAGAAAAAAGTATTTTTTTACTCAGTAATAAACGAATAATGATGGATAGTGTGGATTGAAATTAAGATTCTTATTTAAAATTTTCGTTGTTCTGTATACCTTTTGAATTTGAAAATAGATTTTTAATGGCGTATATCTCTACTGTTATCCTTTATATTGTATATTTGTATTGAAAACATAAAGAAAAAAAAGCATAATGGAAATATCATAATCAGACGAAGACATGCATATCAACTAGTAATGTTATATCTTATGAAATGTTACGATATAAAGACTTTTCTCAACAAGGTAAAAGTAGCTTTCACCATTAACCACTAATTTAAGAAAAGTTCGAGGCAATATTTAGGAAACTCTGAAACTAAGATTGAAAATAAGAATATAACAATACAGAGGCAAGAAAACAAATAAAAACTCGCAACAACTCGCAAGGCCAATAACCGTCTATTGCTTCCTTGGCAAAGTTTTAATAGTGATATAAAAGTCGTTTTAAAAGCTCACCGGAGATACAGGATTAGAACTTAATTTTCAGAATATCTGGCTTAGTTGATGCTGCATCATTTGCGGCTACGCTAAAATATATAAAATTGTTATATGAAATATTATATATAATATATAAAAAATATTAGGAGCGTAGTCGTATGAAAAGGGTGTGCTGTGGCACACCGTCCTCATACGTCTTAAATACATAGTTGTAATCTTGAGAGCCACTTAGTTTGAAAACTATTAATAATTTGATTAAAAGCGGTGAGTGAGTGACACAGATGTATTTTATTTTAACTTAATTAATAACTTTAAATCCTTTACAATCAAAAACATTCGCTATCGTAGATCACTTGCAGCTGAATCCCGAATTGGAATACCTAAAACATCGTTTGTAGGATTGTCAAAATTGTTCTTTCGTCCTAAGTTTTAGGTATTGTGGTTTACTACAAGGTTTATAGTAAAACTTTAATTCCTGCGGCTGAGCATAAATCTGTGAAATGATTTCACGGAAACGTGCTTCCAGACTGAAATTTATCTCTATTAAATTGTTGCAATTAAGATACAGTTTGAAGAGAGCTCTTCAAAACTAATAGGTAAGTCTTCTTAAAGTTAAATTCAGTACTAGCTATAGTTTCAAAACTTCGCTAAGTAGACTATTTGCTCATCAGTTTGAGAAGAGTTACATAATATTATATATAAATTTATGCACAGGCATGCTACAGCATTTAGTAATTGTAAAAAATACTAATGGATTATATTAAAATATAAATTACACCAGAAAAAGAACTTTAATTTTTAAATACATATTGTATAGTTCTTCGAAATATTACAAGAAGTAAATTCTTACTTTTTTATTATTATTAGCTTCACTTGTAACTAACACATAATAGATTCAAATCTTAAGTCAACTTTAACTTAGATCTAATTGTTGTATAGATATGGAGCTTTATGTGTAATTCTGATAACAATACGATAATTTGATTTTTGTCTATTAGTGTCTTATTTGTGTCAATTATTTTCGCCCCCAACGAAACAAGCACGGTGTTATAAGTTTGAAGCGTCTGTCTATGTTTAAATGTGTCGTTTGTTGTATCGTAGGTCTTAAACAAATACGCCAAGTTTGGCACATTTTTTTTTGTATTCAGGTTCATTCTTAGCATCATTTTTGTCATTAATTAGGGAAATTAAGTATTGGCCTACACGTGTTATATTTTCGGATATAGGGAAATTAGGGAATTAATTACATTAGAATACACGACGGATACTCTACTAAATAACGAAGAGCTTTCAAATTTCCGGGCACTAGTAATTCTAGGGTAGTAAAAAAGCATTCGGAAACCATTGGTCTGTAAATTACATACACTGTGTTATAGGGGATTGAATTTGCGTGAGAGTCGATTGTTTTCTGTACGAGCACGTTTCGACATGTCCACACACAAGATTACATCCCGGATGAATGGTTAACTGCAGTAATGAAAAGCTTTATATGCCACGGATGACTGCGTGCGGATCGTTGCACGTTCAATCCCGTTAATATCTGTGGAACTTTGGGACATTTTCGTAATTAATCTGCGATTCTATACGGATTACAAGCTTTTTATGATTATTTTCGAGATACGAGTATGAAGTCACTGAGTGGTAGGTGACGCCTCACATGACATCATTAAGTAATCAATGATTCGCTGTCTCTAATTTATCTGGTGATTTAAATATGACGGAACTTTGATGATTCTACGACCCGGACTATGGTACAAAGAAGGCAAGACGTACAAATTACACGTACGCATATAATTCTTCATTTACAATTAAAAATAATACATGAATGAATATATATAATATGTAAGAAAAAAGGTTATTTTCTTTAATGTTTCTGTGTGTAAAAAACGGCCTTGGTTTACTAAAGGCTTATAACGGAAAAACACTTTATAAAATTTCGGTTTGTGAATTTATTTCGACTAATCTTTCAAACGGCTGGACCGAGTGTGACAGTACTGTCGTTAGCAGCGTGTATGTAAATTAAACAATTGCTTTCATTTCAAAACAACGCACATAAAACAGTGGGTCATTGCTAGTAGAAAGTATTATAAAAACTTAATAGACATCACGTGACAGACCTTTAGTGTAAAGTTGAATTACCTTACCGCTACACCGATGAGACCAATAAACTTTGTTTTTGTCTACCTACAACTAAGAATATCTTTAACAATTTTTATACTTTCCCCGTATCATACAAATAAGTTGAACAACATTAAACATAGATATATAAGATAAGATAACACAACGATAAACACGCACAGATTAAGTTAAATCAAGATTAAAAATAATTTGTTTTAGGGTTTTGTAAATCTGCGTGAATCAGGAGCATTAAGCAGTAATCTTAGCTATTTAAAAACTCAAAAGTGTTTTGTATAGGATAAGAATCCTATAGAGAGTAATTTCAAATGTTGGGATGTTTAGATTGACCAATGTGGCATTCACAACAGTTCACTGCTTGCCACAATTGCCTCTGTTGCATTGTGCCTTGTATAAACCTCTCCCATACGCATTCCGTTTCCACAATGTTACATGAGTTTGTCCATGGCTTTACACGCATTGAAAATGATTTTCTGATACTATTGATCAAAATGAACGACGTTGACAACTAGTAGCACATTGCGTATATATAGTTAAAGGAAATTTCTAAATAAAATATTTAGCCGTGACTTTAAGGCCCTGTTCTAAAGGTAGCGTAATTAATAGATATAAAATTTTGAATGTTTTACAATAATTCGTATAATATAAACTACTTTCTCGTTTATAACATTGATACTTATTAAATATACTTTAATTAATATTAAAGTCCCTATTAATAATGTATTATTGTTTTATATAATACATACGTACACGCAACGTTGCTTAAATTGATTAATATTTCATATTTTTTTTAATATACTGTCATTTATAGTAAATTATTTTATATTATTTGTAGAGAGAGTTAGGGTCAAGGAGCTTCATATAATTTATACGTACATAACTTCGCCGTTTTCCTGCAGGGATATTTAGTGTATTCGGTTTTCCACCTTGTCATATTCTTTTCCCTTCCTCGACTCCCATTCCTGCGGGTGGATGAGATGTCCTGGTATAAAGTCAGTTCCGACAATAATGAATATAGTAGTGTTATACTCTTAAATAATAGGAATTGAATCGAATTTGAACACGTCGTATTTATTTTCTTTTCCCGGCGTTTCTAATAATTCCAGTGGTAGTTTTGATGGTAGACTTGATGTATACATAATTGTTCTACCAAATAGAAAACATGGCTTTTAAATTAATAAATGCCTGATCAGTCGTCCATACTCTTATTTAACTCGTTAAATTCATATTAATACCAGGCGTTATTGCTAATATAGATACAACAATAATAATTATCATAATCGCGTCGTAGCGTTTATTACACGGCGTTAATGAAAGCCTTGAACATTACAAACAATTGATTACATACAGCTTTTCCGCGTAATTAACGCCAGCGCGATATTTACCATCTTGTTCATTGAAAACAAACTGCAATTAGCCGATGTGTTGTGTAACTATTCGCTATTGTTGTGTACAGCAGAGGACTTACTTTTTTGTTCCCTTGATCAGCTACTATTATACTTTACACATTATCAACTTTGTGTTTTACATAGATTTCTTAGGATATTGAAGTGTGAGGTAAAATATGATGACTGGCTGCATGATCCATTAGATCAATACTTAAAAATCAAACTATAATTATCTTTGCTACATACATAATATCACGCCTCTTTCTCTTTGGTTGCTTTCCGTCTGTTGCGATCCGGACGTTGTTCTTTGTATCCTATTCTAGTACATGAACTATATCTCTAAGATAAATTAAATTAATTCGGTTGATTTTATAACAAACCTAGAATCCATTATGTACACTTGTTACAGAAATCAATTACCAACTTTTTATATCACATCTCGTAGCTTGTTACGAATTCATTTCTTATCACGTTACTCTTTAAACAGACCTAACTAAAGATTTAGAATACTTGTCCAGTTAAAACCGGTAACACCTGTAATGTTTAGGTAAAAAGTTAGCTGGCAGCTATTTTCGGCGAGACGTCTTTTTGTCCGTTTGTTGTTTGAAATCGATGATAAACCAGCATTTAAATATACTGAACCTGTTTCTTTAAAAATACTCTCTGCCCTCTTTTTGTTGTTTATTTTGTTTCTAGAAGTAGTTAAATAAGTATAAGTTTTACGTTTCGACACTTGTGAAGTATTGGTTTTTTCTGGTAGACTTGAGATAAGTCACGGATAGAAGGAAATTACTCTATTTGTGTGGACAGGGGTTTGAAGTTATCTTATAGCCAAAGTATTTGTCAGTTGGACATAAAAAGACCCTTTGCACGAACCAAACATCTTACTCAAATTCGTACTAGTTTTACTCGTGCTGAAAGCAATTTTAAGTTTTCCAAATATAATAGGAAGAATAAGTTTGTAGTATTCTTATATATAAAATTCTCGTGTCACAATGTTCGTTCCCATACTCCTCTGAAACGGCTCGACTGATTCTTATGAAATTTCATATGCATATTCAGTAGGCCTGAGAATCGGCTACTATCTATTTTTTATCCCCCTAAATGTTAAGGGTTGTCCACCCATAATTTTTTTATTTTTTATGATACAGCACAAAGAAATACATACATCCCTATATTTTTATGTGGCAAAACGACGTTTGCTGGGTCAGCTAGCATTTTATAAAAATAGCTCAAAGTTAAAATAGGAAAATAAAAAGAAAATCTCGGAATAGGGAAAAATAAAATTCTAAAACCCTTGTCGACCTCTTTACCCTGTCGCGTGGTTTTGCTTCAAATAATTGACAATCAGACAAGGGTACCGCACGGGTGAAATGTGAATTCAATACATTATCATTACTTATTGTGCTACTTGGGGTGAAAGGCACGTGACTAATGGAAGAAGACGTGAGGTCTCAAATGGATGAATAATGATGATTTTATAATGCTAAAAATTTTGACGGTTACGCTGTGAAAGCATGACGCGAAATAATAGCAATTTCCTATCCGGGTGATGTAAAGTGTTTCTTTTAGAATATTATAGGTATGCTAAATATGGAATTTATTTACATTTAATTTAAATGGTGTAACATAGGTATTTTATTCAAGAATTTTGTACGTTTTTTCTAGTGTTACATTCTAGTGCTACTGTAGGATTTATAAGCATAAAATACATTCTTGTGAAATGTATAAATAAAATACATTACGCTTTTAAAAATAAGCGAAAACACGTGACTACACAATGGCATTGCAAAAGTTTTATATTAAACCTTTACGCATCGAAAACATGACGCTTCCCAAAGAAATCATTTATCTGGCAACTCGGCTCGTCTAAATTCAAATTTCTCAAGTTTTAACGCAAATCTCGAAGCGGGCAGGTTTCATTAATACTAGCGGAAGAGTTAACGTTACTTCGGCTTGTTATAATAATGACTTGGAACTCGGGAGGAGATTAATGTGGCGTGAAGCTTAATGAAAAGTGTTAAGGAAAACAGATACGGCATATTCTCGTTTCGAGAATTATGTGCCGCATCCATTTCTTTATCAGATTGTTTATATTATAAATTTACAGACGCATGGAAGACTTTGATGTTAATATTTATGTTAAATATTTTAACAATGTTTGCGTTATCACAATAGAAACATGTTAATTTTGTTACAATAATGTTATAACTTATTTATTTACCCTGTTTTTGTTTGACGAATAAGGAAGCTCGAGATTCGTCTTATGTTTCGTGATATCTCCATCACATGTTATTATTAACTTTATCAAATTAATCTCATGTTCAAATATTACATATCAACTGTAAAAACAGCCCTATTTTAATCCCGTTTTATAAATATGTAACTATGTTAGACGTTGTAAGGTTCTCCTCGAACGAATTCATAAAAAGATTAAAATTCGAAGTTAAATCTGGCATAAATAGCACTGGCTGTCTTGGCAAATATCTAGCAGGAAGGTAAAGTGAATTCTCAAGGAATGCTATGCATATGCATGCTCGCATGAAATTATACAGGGCTATTAAAAGTTATCGTGCCAAATTCGAGTTTCCACTGCAGCTATTTTCATACTGAGTACTTAATTAAAGTTCTACATTAATTTATGGCATTATTTGACTTGGAAACTTACGAGTAAGTTTTTTAATATTTGTCACCAGTTTAAACAGATATTTTGTTATAGGCAGTGGTAACAATAAGTCGTTTATTTGATTTTCTTGTCTGACTTGAACATTTTCCATAAAACAATTTAATGGACAGTAAATGAAACTAATCATTATACATTAAAACCTTTTTTTTATAATTATACTAATTTATGCACGCATAGATGAATTGTTATTTCCTTTTGTAATCTATTTATTCCTTAGTTTTCAAAGTTGATAAACAGGATAAAAAAGTTTTTCAACTTAAACAATTGTGTGCGTATTTATAGGATATACACACAATTGTAGGTTCATACCTCAAATGTTAAAAGTCAAATAAAATTGACATTATTTATACATGCAAGCAGTAATTAATAGTGCATTGTGTTACAATCGCGGTTGCCAGATAGCTTATTGAAAGCTCTTGTTAAAAGCTTGCGACGAAATATGTCAAGCGATAAATACGAATGTTTAATACAGTAACGATTCAACGGTTTGTATAGCCTGTATTTTAACTTCGGCTGTCCTTGTCTCGCCTTGTCATGTTTAACTATTATAAACAAGCCAATAATATGATTGTACTGAGTTGTAGGCTTGGCTGTCTGTATCTGGGTTTGGAGCTGGTTCCAATTAAATTTAGTTAATGTAATTAACATCTAAGAAGCGCTTTGTATCAGTAATCATTATACTGTTACTGATATCGATTTAATGAAGTAACTATAAGGCTATTTGATGAATTGGAACTATCGAAAGCTTCTCAAGGTTATTTCGAAAATGTTGGAGTCAAATAATAATATATACATAATGGTCTGAAACACCGACATGTTCGATCGTCTTTAATGCTTATTTCAACATTATAAGTTTTTTTTTAATTAAGACTAGTAGCAAAACATTATGCTGCAGGATATTATCTTTTATATAAAATATCAACCAGAATTATAATTTATCCTTATTTAAACCCGTCTTATCGTACGTCCTAATTATGACACTTTTCTATTTTCTAATCCAATAGGTGTTTTATGACAAATATAATTCAAGAGCGTATCTTTTATATGACCGTTTAAAATAATAATTGATATTGCTCTGCGAAAGCAGTTGGTCAACAGCTGTTACTATACAATCGGAGCATTACCCTTGATATTGTTAAATATAAAAGCGACTGCCCCAGAAACTCCGCTATAAAAAGCGACGAATCTGCTAAATTGTCATTGCAACTAGGTCGCTGACTAATGAGTTTTAGTTAAAAATGTCCTACGGTCAGCGATAATCTAGAGACTTTTTTATCGTTTTTGATGCGTGGCGTATTTTTATTAATTTGTACATTCTTTATTCCGCTTGTATAGAAATAATACATAACGTGTCAGAATTCCTGTGGTTGAGGTGTACCTACCGTCTAATACGGTAACTTTATTTTTATGAAGATGAATCGAATATTGGTATAATCTACGTTCTCAACTAATAGGTATTCTGTTAATACTTGTTAATTTGGCATCCGACTATAGCTCGCTCGCGCCCTTATTCGTGAATAATTCCGATAGGAACACAGCAAACCAATATCGGTATCTTTCGGTCCGATGCACGAACAATTCGTAACAGTCCGCAATCCTTTGATCACTGCTCAACTGTAATATCGTGGTCAGGATTAACGATATTTCACCTCGACGTATTAAACCCGCTATGATGGGATGCGGCTTTTCACGTAAGCCTTCTGTATTCTTTCAAAAGTCTGTCAATGATTGCCTGCTTTAATCTGAGATTAATTTATGGTACCTACTTTGTGAAGACCGTTGTATGTGTTAACTAATCTTTTGAAATATTTTTTTTAGACCTATTTCATTCTTAACCAGACGTTGAAAGGTAAGATTTATTATTAATTTATATTAATATTAGTATGAGGAGTTTCAATCATCTTCAGAAAGTACTTAAATGATAAAGGAAAAATCTATCATAGTAAAGGGCGAAAACTAATGATTCAACTGTAAATTTTCCTTCTCATATAGACATCATCTTAAAGTCCTAAGCTCACTGTATTCATGAATTTAACACAGTTGAAACCGGAGTAACCATATTCTACATTAATGAAAGGAAAGCGAATTTGGTATGTGTAAAACGTAATTTGCAAAAACACGACACTTCTGGCTAGAATAGTATCGCAGATTTTGGCGCAGTACTTACTTTAGTAAAGGTTCGTGCAATGTCAACCGCAGTATTTGATAGCTTGAAATCGCAGCTCTCACGTAAAGTTATAAATGAAAATCCAAATTCTGCTGCATAATGCAGGCATACTAATTAGGCAGTAAGTCAACCGATTTCAATCTAGAATGAACTGATTTTGGTACATAATACCTTAAATGCGCTATTTAAAAACCTTTTTGAACTGCTAAGTTCAAACTTTTTTATAGCTTTACATGTAGGTACTTGCTACAAATATGGAAAACAAAATCAATGTAATGCAACTACGAGTATATGCTTCATAAAAACAAAAACCTGAATATTTTGTATGGATGACTTATTGTATTATATTCTACACATTAAGAAAATTTCGGAAAATCTGTTATTTCATCATTTAAATTCCGCTTTTTTTGCGTGAAACAAAATTTTCACATGTAATATTCTAAAACAAAATTCTGAAATTAAAAATGTAACAATTTCAAAGAGTTTTCTTCGAGCTCGTTTAGAGAGTTTCGTGATTCTATTTGTAGTGTTTAAAATTCATTACTGATTTATTTTAGCGGTAAGGCCGAACGCGCCGTAACTGTAATGGAATGTAAACAAAAATTCAATATTTTTAATTCGCATTTCAAATTTTCAATCACGAATAATGTAATTTAAAAGGATTCTGCGGCCGCGGTGTCAATATTTATCTGTAACCGGGAAGTACTCGAGTCGTTCTATAAGTAATCGTTTTTACGAGGACATTAAGCTTAATATTTACCAGTTTCTATTTAAAAAAATATATAAACCATTGATGTCGTTAAATATTTAGCGTAAGGCTAACAAATGAACATTTTAAAATTATTATTCTTTTGAAATAATCTTGAAGATTGCTCTATTTTTGATAAAAAAAGTTTCTTCAATTAATATTAGTTTATAATCTGCTGTTATATTTCTTTACTTTTTGTCATAGTGAGAATAATTAATATTTCCTGTATTACGAAGTGGCTTGTAATTTATTGTAAAGGATGGCTTGTTTTGTATAAATGTGCATAAGTAAGGTTTCCTTTATATCATATATCTATATGTACTTGTGAGTTGTAATCTATGGATTAAAAGGTGCACGTACTGATCGGTCAAGTGGCGCTGACATAGTTACAGAGTGAAGAACTTGTTGACTACTCGACTTCCTACACCTTACAAACCGTATTCTCAAGTGTCAATACTTATGCCCATCTAAGATATAGTTCAAGATCTAACTTTGAGAGTCGTCAATGCTTCGTATCATTCTCCTGTAGCTAGACCAGGTGACCTATTTTTGAATGCATAAATGATTATTCTCTATTATGAAGTTATTCTGCTGTTCTGTTGTTCATATATTAGGTATATTACAATATACAGACCATAAAGCTATCAGAAGTATGGGAATAAATCCTATTATATCTTTCATACAAAAGTCGAATTAACATTTTAGTAAAATATCTGCTGCTGAAGAAAAACAAAAAGCGCACAGTATAAACATTTAACAGACTATAATAAATTAAATATAATTCTTATCTGAAAGATAAAGCGGCATGTAGTTTTTAATTAACAGGATGTTTGGCTGAAATAAGTATAATAATTTAAGTTTTTTATCAACATGCCAAACTGTAACGTTTGGTTATATTTATATAATTATATATGTTATTGGTGTGGTTAATCGGCTCATGCCTTAACTATGAGTATGTAAAAAATAGAATCGTGTCAAAATATAATCATTTAGTTTCTTATGAAATGTTTTCGGTAAAAGTAAGCTTGACGGTTTTGAAAAACCTTGACTACTATTTTTTTCTAAAACTATTCGATTTACTTCATTTTATTCGACTGTAATAGATGGTTGAAGAACGAATTTCCGTAGATACGAAAACTGTTCGGATTTCTATCTTTTGTTCTATCGTTTTTCTTTGACTTTTTTGTTTCGTATCTATTGATATCTCTAAAAAGCGTATCTTCCTGGTCCTTCACCAATTGTACGACATTGTATTTAGTTAATTAAGGTTTACTCAGTAACTACATATTTTACTTATCACTTATCAATAACTTAGTATATATTTAACTTATTTATAAATTCAGCATCAGTAATACATAAAAAGCTATATTATGTAGGTATATACAAATAAGTATATTTGTATACATGAGAAAGCTAAAGTCAGAAACTATTTGACTAATAATGGGAAAAGCTTATGCATTCCCCGTAAATGTTGATATCTTACTAGTTCTGCCAGTGACTTCGCTCGCATTCATTGCGATTTTTACACCATGAGTTACATTATTGGACTTTTAGTAAGGATCCCCATTTTTTTAGTCAGCTAGTATTATATGAAGAAAAGCCTTAATTTATAACTATATATTTTATAACATTATAAATTTCTAAAGCGAGAACGTTTGTACTTTTGTATGTTTATTTGTTATGAGTAATCTCGAAACTACTGGACCGATTTTACATTAAAGTCAGTATGCCAAATTTCAGTAACATTGCATGTCACCCGAAAGATTTTCGAAGAAAGCTAAATAAAAGCTTGTGAAAAAAATAACCGTTGCACGTTCTACGTCACCCACTTAACGTGGAATTCTCTGCGATTCTTAATCCGCGCTTACGTTGAATGTAAGCATTTAAACAGCACTTGTTTCTAACGAGAACCATTCACGTGCCTCCATTTGGAAACCGGGTCAATCCCGATTACTGATTGCGGTTTTTAAATTGTTTGTTTTTGTCGCTTTTATTTCTGTTAATTATGCGTAATTAGCGCTGGATAATGTGAGTAAATTACACCTGTTGCCCGATGGCCCCCGGAGTACCGTGTGTGCGCGGTTTGCTCGCGAGTGTATGAGGCAATGTTTCATTGTGTCAAAAGACAGCTTATTTATTATTAGCTCTCGGTTTGTACCGTTCAAATAAGAAACAAGTCGTCGCTAAGAAAATAATATTAAATACTGTGGAGTAGAAATGAAGTTCTTGTATTAAATAGTTTCAGTGTGTTTGTATTGCATTTGTTTCTCTTTTCTAGGTAAACAAAGAATTTATTATTCTCTCAATCTCATTATCAAAGAGATATTGATTTGACGATTTTTACTATTACAACCATAATACTGATAAAAACTTTTTAATAGAAAGTAAATCAATACAGTTCCATAATCGTATTATTCGTAAAGAATATTAAAGAAACCCTAGACTTAGTTTTTTCGGGTGACTCCGATTCAGGTCGTCGCTGATTGCGAAGGCGGAAGGCGGAACGCTCCTCTGAGGATGCAAGTTCTCAACTCCGCAAACATACTAGAACTTCTCGGTTTGTTATTGAGACAAATTTTATTTCACTCTGAATTCCCGCAAGTGTAGGGTTACCAGATATGTGCTTTGTGTTAAATTGAATTTTCGTACGAATGTAATACTCGAAAAAGAAGAGTTTTAAAAAAAGCGTTATGTGAGGTGTCCTTTGGAAATTTCGAAGAGTAATCTAGCCATTTCTGCGACTTAAAAACGAAATGGTCGCGAGCACATCGGGAAACAAGAATTAGGATGTCATTTGTCTAATGTATCATGGATTTCAAGCTGACTTATCGCAATCTCAAAAAGAAATAATAAGTTTATTAACATTGTAATGAAAGTTTACGACATAAGGACCTTCATATAATGTATGTTAGAAAAAGTGTTTAAAATTCTATAGATTTGTAAGAGAAGCCCTGGCAATCCTGCTAAGTCCTGAAATTTTCTAACAAATCTGACTATGCAGTAGTAACCCTACGTAAGAATAATGTTATTTAATTTCAACAACGCCCGTACTTTCAGAATTCTCGTGAATTCTTTTGATCTCGGACTCTAATTTTGCTTTTCCATCTGCTTAAGGTTTGTTTGTAACCGCAATTGAAATTAATGTCGAAAAACTTGCGAGTTTTGGAAATTTTTCTTTATTTTCAAACGGAAAATTTCTTCCTTTCTGAATATATAATATTATAGTGTTGGCGAATTAATTCCATTTTCTAATTTTCAATTTGATGAATACGCAGGTTCGTCTATCTGATATAGAAAATCGGGTCGAGTAGGTTAAAAAAATCGATAAATTTGCCTGAGATATGGCAACAAAGACATATATTTGTAGATAGAAACTGTAACTATTTTTGTAAGAAATATAAGTAGAAATGTGTGTAATATAATGTAATCTAATTTTAATATTTTATCTTTTCAGGTAAATGAAATGTTTTAATTTTTCTTAATATTTTCCATACTGTGAGTATATTAATACTTTTTTATTAGTATCATAATTTGATGAACATGTAAGTTTATTGATTAAAGAGCTGGCCGTTATAGCTTAATTAAGCACTTGCATTTATGTCCTGAAACAAAAAATTAATTGGGTCGTGTTCTTACATTAAACTTTGTATTTAAAACAACAAAACCCCATGTCGTCATTGTTAAATTGCATTGATTTATCATTTATTCAGATCAATATCTCTATGGGAAGAAGCAGCCGTCTAGAAACTTGTATTTGGATGTGTGGTATAAACGTATAATGCAAACTAAGTACAGTATTTGACGTTCAAAATATAAATAGACTTTTAAATATGAAAAATGTCGACTTTTTGTAATCCTATGAGTGAATAATAATATCCAGACAAATATCCATATAACGAAAACGTTTTAGACCTTGCGATAACTGAAGCGGCGGTCTATGAAGACACGAGACGAGACTTAACTAAAGATTCTGTATATAATTAATAACTAAATAATTAAAGTCTTTATCTGAGTGCTCGAGGGAAAAAAATTAAGAACCATTTCTCCATCGAACATCCGCGATAAAATTTGTAAATTAGATTACATAGCTATACGAGTATAACGATATAATTTCAATAGTTAATGACTTAAAAATTATTCCAAACATATAGACATGTGATTGTACCTAATTATAACATTAATGTGTATAAGAAAAGCTATGCAAATCACCATTTTCGAATACCTAATTGCCCATTGACCCCATACTGAGGTCACTCCCAATTCGACCCTCGGACTTCCTCATTGAAACTGATTGAAGATCTTGCTCCGATTTACATAAGGAAACGATCATCTGGAGTAATCGTCTTCTCTTAATTTAATTGGAAGTAAGATACTTTAAATTATTTAAACCTTTCCCTTATATGGTGTAAAGCTGAACAGTTCGTGAAAATCTTCTCGCAGTAACGTATTATTTTAATTAATCGACTATATAAGGTTTTTTAGTCTAGCTTATGGCATTTCTTTGCCGAATTTTTATAACAAAATATACTCTCAAAATTTTGCAATATACTGAACCCATAAAAGAAATGAAAAAATAATAAGATACGAGGAACGATAAAAAACTAATGAGAATGAGATGGAATGTAATGACTATTGATAACTTAATAATTTATTATTCTACATTGTCTCCGAGTCTCTCTAAACACTGAGTCCAGCGCTTTTCTAAGAGTTCAATCCGCTTCCATAAGAAAGTTTTGTCTGGGTCCTGAAAAAAGCTTTCCACGGCATCGTTTGTTCTGGCTACTTTTTATCCCTCCCCGTAAAATTCACATAGCAAAATAATTTGTATAAATAACAAGCTTTAGCTGCATAATGTAATACTAACGTATTACATATAAACTAATTCTAAATGGGATCTTGAATACGTTCAAGTGAATGCGGGTCGGATGCAGTTTGCATAAGGAAGCCATTCGGGTTAATCTCGTCTCTTCATTAGCGATTATTTAGAAGCTGGTATACTAATTGATTCTGTCTTTATTCGCTCCATTGTCTTCGCCTAGTCGACTGAAAAGATCCTTACTGTGTTTGATTGTCTGAAAATTGGTCACTGTTTTTTATGTGATTGGTAGTATAAATTAACTATTAATTTTATATGTACATTATATATCACGTTTATGTAACTATATTAAACGTTATACTTGGATATTTTGTCTTAAGTATACCTGCTCAATAATTAGCTTACGCAGTAGTGCAGGAAATCCATCGAAACCGTATTACCTAACTTGTATTCAAGTTTATTCCTGATCGCTCGGGTGAAACTGAACTTGGCAGGCCATCACTGAACGCTGTTGTGTGGGTGTCAGCCTTCAAAGTGAATCCAGCTATTTTAATCATGAAAGACATGTACTGTTCTATTAAAATCTTGGATAAAATGGAAAATAACTGTTTAAGTTTATTAGAGGATAGAAATATTTTAAAGTTAATTAGAGTTTTAAATTGAGACTCTAAACTAAATTGATGTCTTTTGTTACGTATCTTATGCACTGTACAATTTCCCCATTCAATCTTTATTGCTCGTAACAATCTACGATCGATTTTGGCGTATAAACTTTTTCTATTTAAAAGCTTCGTAGCGATTGTTTACATAATACGTTGCATTCCTTTGTGGATAGAGCGCGGTTTTGGTGTATCATGAAACTTGTATAAACATACTTTGTTATGTTAATGAGAGGAAAATGACTGCATAGAGGAATGTTGCTAGGTTTCTCTGTAACCGTTGAGATAAGAATTCGAATTTTCTGTTATATGGCACAGATTTCGCGTTTAATAATTCTTCGTCACGATTTATAGCTATCTTTTAGATCTAAAAATATTTACGTGTGGACGTCCCTTGTGGCCTCCAAAATGGCTTGACCGACTTTAATAAAAAAATTAATTCTAGGGTCATGTGCTTTTAAAATATAATAATTAGTGCTATATGTGTGAAGTTGGACTAGGGCACTAGTTTTATAGTACATAGGATTATAGCTAAGTAACAATGCGCCAAAAGTTGCTTATCAATTTGTCAACTTCAAATGGCATCTGTTAACATTGTTAAATCGTTATCCCTACACGCGTTTCAATCTCAGTGACTACAAGCTATACAAAGGGAAATGGGAAGTTACGACAGGACAGGAAGATTAGTATGCAAAGTGCAAGTTATATAAACATGCCCGCAAAGGAACGGACGGAACATGTTTTAAGTTCCACAGATGTGGGTCATCGATAAGCACAGGTTTTATTGATAAGGTAAAAGAAAATGTTGAGAGAAGTTTTCTCTGGAATTAACCGCTTGTCACTCGATCGTATTAGCATTAAAAAATTAAGGTTCTGCAAAATGAAATTCTTTTCTTTAGGTAGGGGAGAAAAAGCAAATTGTTTACTATAAATACAGAAATAAAAATACCTCACGACTTACAAAGCGACACAGAATGTACCTTAATATATTTTTAATTTTTCCAACTCAGTCACTTAATCCCTCTTTTATAAGCGAATGATTGAAATTGAAAGACACCAACTTATTTACCTTATAAACATTTTTAGAAAAATGCTACAAAAATACAATTTAGTAATTGCGAGTATTTTTCTGACAGCTTATCTCCGAGTTTTCGGATACATTTTTGTGTATGTTCTTAGAATTTATTTTGGAATATGCTTTTACGGTTTTCATCTAAGGTTTTATTTATTTATAGAATAGGTGTAAAGAAGTCTTCGGGGGAAATGTCGGCCTACTAGATAAATTGCTTTCGGTGTTTTGTACATCTACTATTGTTTTATTTATAAACGTGTTAATAATATTTTGAGAGAGGAACATTGAATTTCCTTTGGAAAATATCATATTTAGTAACATATCTTTGAATTATCAATTGCTTGTAGCTTAAATGTATACTGTAAAGAAAATACCAGAAAATGTGTTCTAGGTTCCCTCGGTAGGCATTATTTTAACACAAAAATCCATATAACAATGTAATAGGGGACGAAAGTTTAACTTTCATATTCGGTGTAAAGTCGAGGTTCTCTTTGTATTTATAAGACTTCTACAATTTTTATTAATTGTTGCTTTAAATGACGTGAAAATTAAAAGGAGAAATATTAAAATTTGTTTATTCCACTATCTTGGTGATTACCTTCGATGAATAATGACTCTAAGTTGACAACAATCTGACTTTACGAGCGACAAACACGCAACTTTATTTATATTGAAAGGGATTGAGATTGTAATACTTTTTCTAATTTTACCTTTAAAAGTGGAATCTAACTTTTCACTAGTCGGAAGCAAAAAATTTGCTCGTCGCAAAACATTAGACCCTAAATTGTTCACACTTTCCAAAAATATTTACACAATTTGTATTTGTGACTATTTTAATAAACTAATCTCGTAAGTATAATTTATTAGTATTATAATTTCTTTAATTTACATCTCTAGCCTCATTAAAAATACCGTTAATTACTCAATACTCGATGGTGGTTAATATGAAACATACTCCCTTCAGTTAATAAAACCCCATCGCATCCCTTTGATATACCCAACGATAGGTATACCGATCTATTAATAGGGTTGTCAAATTAAATTATTAAGTTATGTGCATATAAAAAGTGACTATTTACCTTTTTAATATTTTACTAAAATTACCGTACTATGTATGTGTTTTGTTAGTTTTATTTTGACAATTTATCGTATAATTAAAGATTTATACACGCGTACACAGGTACATGTTTCGAGATTATTATATCTTCTAATTAGAGGTCTCTATTACAAATAAATTATACTCCATGTGACGCTTAAAATATACCTTTGCTGTAATTATTTTTGTTTACACTGTCATTGTCATTCTTGACAAAGACCTCTTCAACGCAAGTGACATGGCCCATAATAACTACGTATATCTAATGATACGGTAATTATTATAAAAATTTATTGTCATATTTTCTATTTTTACCATTTTCTTCAAAGCATTAAGGAAAATAGTGAAGATATCTGTTTCAATTACAAAAAATATATACAAAACTATATTCTTGTTATGAGAGGATAGTGGATATTTGTCTATATCAATAGGTATATATTACCAAGATGTCAGAAGTTTAAAATTTATTGTCTTTATTAGCTGGTATAAGTGTAGACATAGTTAATTAACTACAGTGAGTAAAAAAATAAAATTATCTGTATTTTTACTAAAAAATATAACGTGCTAGCCCTATTTGCCTCCCGTAGTGGGCTCATAATCCCTACTCCGGGGTGTGGGGTCGCATATTAATTGAATGTTACGTCAATATTGGATAGGGATGCCTCTCGTTATGCGACACGTGTTGACGGGTGCTTAGTTCACTTGTGCGCTGTTGCGGTGTTAACGTGATTTGTTTAGAGCATTAGTTCTGTACAGAGATTATTCGAACGTATACTGCGCAACTTAAGCTGAGTATTACAAGTGGTGTATGACCGTACCCGTAACTGATCAGCTTTGTAATGGAAGAGGAATTGAAAGCCATCCGAAAAGGACTACGACTAGAAATGAAAACATGAAGGTGTTATTGCGCTTTAAAGCAATAGGTTATTAATTCCTCATGCTTGAAATAAAATTTTTATGGAATACATTGTTTTTCCATTTATTATATACTGCCTTAATCTACCACCAAGTACTACTATTGATATCTGTCGAATGTGCTGTTTTTATTATGTGATGTCCAATATTATAAATGGAAAAATCAGTTTATTTAAAATAAGTTATATTATGTAAATTGACATAATAATTATATTTGTAACTGTTAAACTATAATAATAATTGTGATCATATCTCTTTTTACCTACTTAAAATATTTGCTATTTTCGAACATAAATAATGTATCATTCAATGTCTTAAACTCGATTTAATGACCGTGCCAAAGTCATAATAATTATTTAAAATAAAAATAAATGTGGTAAACTAGTCACTTACTATGGTCTTAATTTGGTACATTAACAACAAATTTAACACCTGCCCCCAAGTAACAGGAATTAACTTCGTGTCAAATAGAAAGGTTAACAAATTGCTTACTGGGCTGCAATTTTTTGTGCAGAGATTAATGGAACTCGTTATCCCCATCGCGGTGCGCGTCTAATTCGAAAACCAGACAGTGGCGAGGGTTAATTAAAGAATTAACGGGGTCTCTAGTACCGGGCTCGTTTGTCGCCGGATATTAATGACGGCCAGGAGTGGACACTAATTAGCACTCGTGTTCGTGTTGTGTGAATAGCATAATGGAACAGATAGACGAAACTTTGTGTCATATAAATGGTTAGTAATGCTAGCTGCTAGCTCATATGGAGCTCGACGTGACGAACATTAAAAAACGATTAACAACTCTGTAACTAGACTAGGTTGGTTCAGATATTTTGGTATCCCGAAAAAAATTCTTGATTGCCTTTCCTAAAATAACTAAGTCCAATTTGAGTCGTTTGTTTCGAAGCTATGAT
>JAOSYY010000001.1:7409016-7445864 GCA_025727935.1 Hebomoia glaucippe | reverse complement strand
GACATCCTTGCTGACCAAAATCACCGGCCGGCCATGCGGCTTTGTTTCTTCCTCTAAGCTCAAATTCTTTGCAACAGGTAAAGACATACTGGTGCTGTTAATAGCACTACGAAGAATAATAATGAAGCTTCTACAAGTTGTTCGACTAATTGACCTGTAGACTATCTCCAAGAAGGTTCTAACAGTTTAACTGATGTAAACCGATCGATGTCGCAAACTTTAACCTTCCGGAGCTTATTGAATTTTCCAACATCCCAGATTCCTACTCGTGTCTGCAAAATAAGGGAATTCATTAAAAGTTTTCCTGCGGTTCGACTACATATTTTAAATCACCATAAAAACCTATAATCAACTGAAATTCTGTCAAAAATTATTCTTTATGGACTAATACATATCTCCTTAAATATACTTTGAAACCAAATTATTATTGTAAATTAGTTATTCTATTGCCCTTTTCTGTAGAGTATACAGAAATTCATAAACTGATGTCGAAATCGTGCCAGTCCAAATTCGAGGCAAAACACGAATCCTAAATTGGAAAATACATCTGCGTTCTGACCAGGACTCGAACCCGCTGTTCTAGCGCCGCGGTTGCTTTACTCGATCGCTAGGCTACATCAAATTATTTCTTATAAATATTTTAGAGGTCTTATGACATTGTTTTATTTATATACGATAATTCCTTATATCTTTATTTAATTTATGTCCCATATTTCATTTTTTACGGAACTATAACGCCATAAAAAATAATAGAAAATTTGATGCCAATGCATCTTCAATAACACCTGCATCATTTAGATGAGTCGATAATATACTGGTTTACCGCTATTCCTTAAAAAAAACTTGTGACAATAGTATTTTCTTAATAATTTTAAAAGTGTAATATGTATATGAATTTTTGTTACTGAAAGTATGTCTTTTCCTTAGTAAGGAATTGTGTGTTGTTTGAAATAAATAAAGAAAATTTAAATAAAATACAAAGTGGCGTATATTAAACTGTTTCATTACAAATTTTTCGTGTTCCGTGTTTACGCGATCATTACGAATGGTATATAGTTGATGTTTCATAATTCACGGTAGACTGGTGAAATTACAAAATAGAAAAAAAAACAGTAAAGTGAGATCGAGAGCAGCATTTAATAATTTTTACAATTTGTGTAAAATATGTTTTTTGTCATACGCTATCTTTCTTTTCTGTACATACATTAAGTAGCAGAAGGGAAAGTCGAGAGTTTTGTTTTGAATCTAGAACGACATTGACATAAATTCTCGTGGGCCAAAGTCGAGTTGTTGTAAAGTTGCAAAAACCTTTCATATGAAAACGGTGGTAATATTTTCAAATATTTATGAAGAATATTATGATTTTTAAAAAACTGCGCCCAAAACTTATCCATGCCTCCAGAGAGATTTGAACTCTCGACCCCTGGTTTACAAGACCAGTGCTCTAACCCCTGAGCTATGGAGGCTTCACGTAAATGTTTTGAAATTAAGTTCTAATTTTTCGTAGGTTCTATTCTTACTCTGCTAAAATAATAACAGGCTGACTTTATCACTGATGTACTATGTTCCATAACAAAACTATGAATGCATTATGTAACTTTCGATACTTACCTTATACTAGACCTAGTTACAAATACAACAAAAGAGTGTTGTTAATCTTTCGATCTTTTTTAATAGAAAAAAGTTCAATTTAGAGCCTACCACCAATTGATAGTCATTGACGAATCTTATTTAGGATGTTTAAGTGTTGATTGTGAATTTGGTCGACTCGTTGGTAGAATTCTGTTTTAGTTAGGTAGAATTCTTAAACTTCGAATCATCGATATAATACGACTGACATTTGTGCTTTGCATTCGGTTATTAGAATTCGGTAGCTGTAATAATTTCAAATAGTTTGTCAGATCAGTCCTTACGATAATAGGAATACTTTGCCTATTCTTTGTACGCTCTTTGTTACGGGATCAATTAAAGTCACATTAAAATCTTATATTACAATTTCTTTCTATATTTAATAAGGGTGAATAATTTTCGATTAACCCGTTAAGGAAATAATTTAAAAAGTGTTAAGTATTAATACAAAATCGAAGACCTTGAAACTCCGACGGCTGCACTCATGATAAGTCTCGCAGATGAGAGCGGCTGGCCTGGTGCCAGTCGCTTGCAAACTTAATAAGGCTCACCGGATAAACGATACTTTTGATAATAGCTTTCTGAAACCTGAAACTCTAAGAAACTCACAAGATTGTCAAGAAATTGAAGTGGCTTTTGAAATGCAAAATATAATGTAATTTAATTTCTTTTCATTATTTTCTTACAAACTATTTAAATCTTTTTTTAGTAAACCGTCTTATAACCTCGTTTGCTAACAACATACGTACGCCTGTAGTTTTCCATCTATAAAAATATCATCAAAATTGAATTAGTAGTACCAGAGGTGCTATACCATATACTACTAATGGATCCATGCAGATTGCATTCCAATTATACGATCGTCCTTCCTACTACCTTCATCCATCCCAAGTGTTTTCGACTTGTTTCTTTTCTGCATTAATCAATTTCACGGCTGCCTCCCCGAAGACAGTTCGGCCCTCTCTCCCAACGCCCCTTACCGCCCTGCCGTTACCTCCCGGTACACTCCGCATTGCGGCCTATGCAAGGGTTTTCATATAAATACTTTTCAGTTGTGTTAAAACTTAAAATTTCTTACTTTATCGTTTAAAGTTATAAAAAAAGTATTTATTTAGTAAGAAATTATCATACCAGACGCGCAGATATGTCCGATCTCGTTCATTTCAAATATAAATATGATTTTTTCTCGCTTTCATGATACAAAATAACCTGAGCTATGACTGGTTGGTGGCAAAAAAGTATAGTGGCCACCGCTCGTCCGTCGCTGCAGTATGCAATGCGAATTACTTTTTCAAATATTTTTATTTTTACAGCTGATATTTTACTTTATATTTTTCAGTTTGCTCCTTTTGTGTTTTAGATTTTCAATGTTAATATTACTATAGTCTTACAAACCTTGATAAATATGCTCTTGTTGTTTGGTTTAAAAATTAACAAAATCATTAATTTGCGTTGTAAGAAACGAGTTTCAAAAGGACGTTAGTTTATTTCGGGTGATTTATAACGGGCCCTGTGGCGCAACGGATAACGCGTCTGACTACGGATCAGAAGATTCCAGGTTCGAATCCTGGCAGGGTCGGTCTATTTTTGTCTTTTTCTATATTTATCAATAATATTTCATATTTCTAAATTCTTTATTACTTTTCTTTACATTCATTTCCATACTTTAAATAAAAATATTGTATTATTAAAAGAAGAAAGTTACATTTTCAATGTTATTTAAACAAAGATAAGGTAACAAAATATCAAGTAAAAAGACGAGGGTAGATCCTACAGATTAAGTCTTTAAATGTGAGCGTGTGAGCTTAATGCGTATGTCATTTGTGTAATTTACGATAATTTATGTTTAAATAATGTTAGACTTGTCTGTATTTGTTTCAGATAAACTTACGGTTAATACTTGTGTCTGGAAAGACTAAGGAGTTCGTGTTCAGCCCGGTGGACTCAGCTGGCGACATAGCCCTTCACGTTTACGACAATTGGCCCGAAGGTAAGCTGACATACGAATACCAACGCAATTCTCTACACAACTATGTTACTAATACCCATATCTATTTATATATATGCATTAACTGGATGCCCGATACTTTTGATATAGCTTTTAAAATTATTACAAAGAATCTAGTTGTTAAAATGAGGTCTGAATTATATCGCTGTTGCGACATACCTCTGCCATGATATTTAGTACAGAAATAGACAGAGTTATAGTGTAAGGGAAATGGAATATCTCATATTTTTTCGAATTATGCCAATGCTATAATTCACGAGGGCCCCTATAGGCATGTTCAATTGAGTGTGGGTCCGAAGTGATATTTTTATGGAAATAAAACCCTTATTCATGACATTATAATGACCTTTTTCCCATAAAGCGCTAATAGGGTATTAATGTCTTTTAATATTAAAAAGTGTGAATCTCGGGCCGCTAATGGGGCAAAAAATAATTTATGTAGACACTTATTATTTTTGTACTTAATATTTCTTTTCCTGCGTCATTAATTCTGCAAAAATGCGCATAATTTTTTGCGTATTATGGGGTCGTTTTAATTGAATTTATGATAAATTTGTGCAGCTTTAAGACGCTGTAAGTTTACACTCGGGTGATATTACAATATTCGATTTTGAGTATATTTTCTTTCCTTATAAAAATTTATTTATTTATTGGATGAAATAACACCCATATAAAGATCATTATTATTACATATGAAATATGAACTAACCGCCAGATAATCAAAAATTATAAATTATAATTATAGTTTGTAAATGTTACAATTATTCTTTTTGTGTACTACGTTATTAAGCCTAATTCGGTTAGCATATTGTAATACATTTTAGTACAGAACTAAGCTTTATGGTTGCCTGTCAATAAATGTCAAATTAGACTTTTATTTTTAAATCCAGCTTTAATAAGAAAATGTTAGCAGACTATAGGTTACGAAAGGAACTTGTTCGTGAAAGAGGTTATTAAAAATAAATTAGAATTAAGTTTAAAACAAGGCCAGCGTCTGAATGCGCTCCCTACTTGAGAACCGGGTTACATGCATAATGTATCAGGGAACACAATTTTCTTACGGCCCCCGTTTCAAAAGGTTAGATTTAATGCTGGCCTGCTTTAAGAAGAAATTAAATGAATTACAGCGTCAACTGTTTAATGTGAAAATATATTTTTAATACTTAACATATTAAAGAAAACTGGTGTGCTATATTGTAGAATAATCTGAAGTGGAAAGAAACTGTTTAACAAATGAAGTTTATATGTAACGTTTCTTTGTTTTGCTTGTATCTTGCTACTTAGGTATGTCTTTCGTATCTTTTCAAATATACTTTTTCTTTCATTATTTTACTGACTTTAGTCAAAATGATTATTAGTTCTGATATATTTAAAATACCCTTGTAAGATCTTAGGAATCTTTTAGAATTATTACTAAAAAATATATCTCGATTAAAAATAAATACGTCTGACATCAATAGAACCAGTACGTATACGAGTACATCAGTAGGTACCAAATGTTGTTTGTCGAGGTGAGTGCAAGCGTTTGTGCCGTAGACGAGAAAGTTGGCCGTTATAGGCCTTACGGGCTCTCCAAACGGACGCTAGCGCTTCCCAATGCTAAAACATAAGCCATAGAAATGGCGAATTCCACAGATTTATATCCAACGCAAACCTTGGCGGTAGACAGGAGATAGAGGTTTTTTAAAACACGCTGCAATGACAATATGGATAAAAACATTTAGAATATATCTTTTTTTTTGTATAAATCAATGGGCAATGAGGTAGGTGAAGAAGTAGTGTATTGAACCAAATGAATCGAGACCAAATTTCGTAATGAATTTCAATGGACATAGAAATTATTTGGACGAATCCTGTCAATAATATATTTACAGGTATATGTGGATTATATCTGATGTTCACAAATGTATCTAAAAGCTTAATTAGAGGCGAAAAAGACAAAATGATTTTATACAACCAATATTTTAGCGTTTTTTTACAAAAATTAAACTGAGATTGCCCGCTCGTTATCTAGCCACGCAGTAAGTATATGAATTGCCAGCGGGGCGAGCTGGGAAAAGAGAACTAATTCCACGTTTTCATGTGCACTTCTCGACATGCATCGCCGAAAATTGAAGACTCGTTCAAGTATTTGCGAAGAGGGATGCACTTCATTAAAAATTATTACAACCATCTGAACATGGAATTTCATATTTGTTATAGAAAAATATGGATTTGGAAGTTTCCAATTTTCATTTTTAAAATGTTCAACATTTTTTAATCAGCATATGTTTGTGTTCCCATTCAACGTTTTCAGCTATATTGTGTCTATTTTCAACAAAAAGTATTCTTTCCAAGCACCTGAACAGATTTTAATGAAACTTGAGAGTAAAAATTAAATAGATAGATGATTAAAAGTTACTCACAGCTACTACAAAAAGATGTTTAACTCTGAGTCTATATGTTATGTACTCCTGACAAGATATACATTATCATGGCCTGTAAGAATATAATTAAAATGATTAATCCAGAGGTAGTATTATACTACGAACAGTGAGTATACTTTACAAAAGACCAAACATTTTGTGTAACAAATATCTTTCAGCACGTCACGGCTCAAGGGTGATTGGTATCAAAGGACCTAATTCCGTTTATACGCTTTGAGTCTCTGCAAATGCGTCCCTCCAATGTGCTAATCCACTCTGTCTGCTTGTGTAATCAAGACTTTCTTTACAAGTCGTATTGTTTCTGTAAAATCTTTTTTTAACATTTAATTCTTGAAGCGTATCAATTTTATCTCTAATATGACTATCGTATTATTTTTCGAAAATTAGACCAGAACATGATATTTCCATTATATATTTGATTTAAAATTATTTTTATTGGCATATAACATTATTTACATTTGGTGACACTTGAGCTAATATTTTAACTATTTAAGTTAAAGATAGTTAAGGAACCTGAATAACTTAAAATAAAATGCTAGTTGAGGTGTACCGGAGACATCTAAGTTCATTAACTTGCTCATTTTATTTTTATTTTCTTTGATGACAATAAATTCTACGATACATCTTAAATCATTAACCAATGCACCATCAGCAGCTATTTTTACTATTTATTTATAGTCAATTCTGTAATCTAAACAGACGTAACTTCTAGTCATGGATTCACGTACAACTAACGGTGCTAGACGCCAATTATCGAAGTATCTTATATCTGTACCAACTTACAACTAATTAGCGATCGTATTATAAGTTTTAATTGCGTCCTTTGTGCTGTAGAAATTGTCAATATAAACACGAAACAACGTATATTATAAAACACTTGGTGCATATTAATCAATAATGATTATATATAAATATATTAATAGTTAATTTATTTAACATATGTTTTTAAAAAAATATATGAACTTTTATGATATATTACAAATTTTCGCAAGTGTATACTCTATAGATTTAGAAGGTTCGAGATTTTGTTTAATTGCACTTCACAATCTTTTCATGTGTGTACGGTGATTTGTGACTAGAAAGAAATTTCGATATGCCTCCCACTGCCTAAACTTTAAAGTTGGAAACTAAATAGATTTACAAATAAGATGTTTGTGCATCATGTAAAAAACAATGTTGTTATTTACGAAATTAATGACTTAATATTGACTACACCTATTTCAATAATTTTAGTTTGTTGGGTTGTCTGCACTCAGATTAGCTTAAAAACTATTAAAATGTTGAAAAAATTACAATATTCAAAATTTAAACGGGGTTACTGAGGGAAAACTTAGCTGCCAAACATTCCGGTTGAATGTTTAGGCGGTATGAGATACATCGGCACGGCTAGGAGATAAATAGTAAAAATATGTGTTAAAGTGTATAACTATATTCACTATGCGTGCAGCAAGGTCACCGTCCTCCAGCAGTCACTGACCTGCGCCAAGAACGCTGCGTACGCGCCGATCTTGTGTCACGCAATAGCTTGCCTTATACAGAGTACGATGTGGCCACACCCCCGGCTTTACTTAAACGTGCTTGGTATAGCTGTCTGGTCCCGGACACCATGAATGTTTCCTTAGATGCCTTTCGTCTGCGACTTCGCTGGGATACGAATACTCCGGGTCCTAGACAAAAAATGGCTCTGGAATTCTTTTAAATTAGAGTCGATTACTATTATTAAAGCTTTATGTTTGAATGGCCATATTGCTTACAAGTAGTGTGTGCACTGCGACTCATTTTGCACGCTCTATCTATTGTTAAGCCTAAAAAATTGTAACGACGTAAGACTAGGCAGTCCGGCCACGATAGAAAAATCAGAAGTACGGAAAGGTCTAAATGTAACGCTATCTTTCAAATATCAAACTAAAGTAAAGAGCTTGTGAAGAATAAATATCTATTTTCATTTGTGTTTAGTAAAATCAATGTCATTTTAAGATTTAAGTATTAAGGAGCTGTCTGCTATAGAAGATGTACAATCAAATACAACGTGCTTTTAAGAAATTGAATACCTTATTTGAATGCTAGTTATAGTTAATCAATTTATGTACGTATTAAAACCAATAAATAAAATTAATTCACTAAATGATCAGATATCTTGTTGTTTTGCAAATTTTGCGACGTTATCCCCTTCCTGTTTTGACGATAGGGTTATCTGTAATGTACGGTTTTTATGGATCAGTGGTGTACGTATATGTTTAAAGTCAAAGGTGATAGTGTTACGAGTTGTCTGCCAAGTAAAATTGTCAGTGAGACAGAAATATGTCTGTCCATGCTGTATTCCTGGACACGTGATCTTGCTAATTAAAGAGTTACTTTGCCATCTAAATATTTATGTAGTTGTGAAAGTATTGCGAAGGTTATTTTGTCTATATCGCTGGCAGCAGTAGGGTCAGTTACCTCCACAGGTGAACACAGCGCCCTCTATGCAGATCACTTTGTTAATTAATTATTTCTTTTTTCGCACAAAGCGTGGGCGACGGCAATCGTTGTGATGTGCATTCAAGAAGCGGTAAATAGTCCCATTAATATTACTATACTTGTTAATTATTTCACGTGTAACATATCGTACCTAGAGTCTTATTAACTGTACATATACTAAAACTGATTTACTTCTGAACTGCAGTTTATGATAAAAGCTGCCTAGGCGAATCAACTTTTAACGCTAAGACTAGTTTTTTTTATATAGATAATGATAAACAATTTTAAATACCAAAATCCATCAAAATCAGTTCAGCGTTTTGGACAAAAAAGCGTTACAACCATATTTACATTTACATTCATATAATATTAAAATTGTAATTCAAATAACATATGAACCCATAAACTGTACTGATCTCTATATATAAAAGAATTATTCACAGAACTGTAGACAAAAGTTCTTTTTGTGGTTATTCCTTAAATATCACATTTTCCTTATATACAGAAATATGGTAATTTATGTGACTAGACATTGTATACACGGGACAATAAACTATTCAGAGAAATCCCATAAACGAATATAAAGAACAAAATTGTTACAACATAATATAACATATTGTGTTCTTCACATTCACGTTAAGTCATTAAAATAACTGAGAGATAATTATGCGGTTAATGATCACCTTAAAAGGGTATTTACTTAAGAATTATATTCGATACAAACATTTGTTTATAAAATTGTCTTGTGTTTTCAGCCTGAGTTCGTTTGAAAAGCTTTTATTTATTGTGTCATAAGTTTTATACAGTACCTTTTTTCCGTAGCTTATCTTTAGCCAAGGGTTTAAATAAATTGGATCCAGTGTTCATTTTAAAGAAGGGCATTAAAAGGGATCGTTGGTCAAGAGTTCTGGACATTAGAGGATGAACTCATCGCGCGAAAACTAAATGATCACGGTCGCGGGTTCAATTTCCTCGTGGTCTAACAATTTTTTATAATTTTTCTGTAAGCATGTTGTTTGTACGTCTAGTAAAATTTCGAGTAATGAATGAAATATGTAAATTATATTAAAGTTCCTTCTCGGGCATATACCACCATCTATAAACAGAGAGATTTTTAAAGTGCTGTAATGCGTATGTCGATTTTAATATTTCCAAATGCTCGAATTAAAAACACTTCGACAGCGTGTTATTATCCCATTAATGAAATCAGATCGCCTGTCAATAAGTATTTTCATAAAAAAAATTGAGTAAGTTATGTACCATCGGATAGAATGGTCTAAAATTAAAATTTTCATGTTCTTTTCTAAATATTGGATAAATGCGTTGTTTGAAATTAGTTTAAGAAATAAATAAATGAATTTCTTTTTAAATTTTTAACATACAAAATAGAACGTTTGTGTTCGCACACCCATCCACACAGCGCTAATGTAACGGTGGCAATAACTTTGTGTAATTTACTGCGATGGTGTCTCAGCCACATAACATTTGTTACCACATAGCTTAGTGTTCAAGACACAACGAGGCGAGCCGAAGGATTTATATTATTTTTCATTATAAATAGGCAAATAATATTAAATCCCCTGGACAAAATAGATTTACTACCTGTATTTAAATCGAAGCAATAAGCAGTGCATATAACATGTTTTTTTCTACATTTAGCAGTTTTGAATAGACAAGCAGAGGTTCGTTTTTGGTTCGAACGTTCGGAAACAGTTAAATCAAAATCAAATTACACATTACACCACCTTACGAGATTTCCGTAAAGGAGTGTTCCATAAGTTTCCGCAAGCTGGTTGATCTATGAATCGTAGTACGTAAGCCGTAAGTACGGCATATGGCTATTTTTCAGAATCTCTTCCCATACGTTTATTATTTGAACTTTGACTGGACGTACCAATATTTTTGTAGAATATTTTGGTCAAAGCCGAAATGGAATTCACGACTGTGGTGTTCTTAGGGAAGAACATTCGTCCAACGAGTCGGTCAAAAAAGTGATTAAATTACATTTTTGTGAAAAATAACATTTGTAATAAAATTTGACCTTGTAAGCACTGGGTATTCTAAAATAGTAAGAAACCTACGTTTTACAAAGAAAATAATTAAAAACTGCCTTTCAATTTAATGCAGGTGTTAGTTAGCACGCGATCAGATTGTTGACCATAAATCTAGCAAAAGCAACCTATTATACTTCACGGATTGAATTATAGGATAGTTTAACTATTACAATTTTTAGAGCTGATATGCAATCTGCTTTTTAATTACCTTAAGATACGCAACTGACTATTATTAAGTTATTAAAATAATATTAAAGCCTATTATAGCTATTTGTTACGTGTATTTCGTAACAAATAGCAGGACCTTTTCAAAAATACTAAAATTTAGTATTTATGGACTAGTCATTATTTGGAATAGACAAATAATAATGTTTATGTACGAAAAGGTCAAATTTATATCTTTTTAGGTAGTCATATTTGTAAAATTGGAAAATAAATATTGGCTAATACTTTTTATCTAAATATGTCTGATATTAATTACTAGTATTAAACTCGTAACTTTATTATTAATATTATATTACATAACATATATTAAATATATATTTGTTCATTTAACTATGCCATCGGCGAATTCAAGTCAAGGTTCACTTCAAATATAATTTTATCAATTATAAATATATTACGTGCATCTATAACATAGTCAATTAAAGATGGTCTACCGGGTATGTCAATTAGTGTCGTATGTATGGGCTATAGACAGATAAGACGATCAAAATCATTGGAAAAAAGGACATTAAAGTCATGAATTGACATTTGACTAGAAACTGCCAACTAGTTCTTCGAAAATAAAATAGAACGACTATTTATACGTTGATTATAATTTCTTTTTCAGTTAATGTTTGTAGCGATCTAATGTAACTAAAAATTAAGTTACCGTCGAAAATATTTCTTGGATTCTTATGATTAGATGTTTTGTACATAAAATATATTATTGTAACCTATACGTTAATAATTTATACGTTATCTATAATAACGCCACCTAGCAATTCGTTTGTTGAACTACGACAATACTTTGTGTGAATCATATTTCGTAGTATGTGTGAATGGTCTCATTGCTCAATACAAGTTGGATTTTATAAGTGTAGTCTCGTAGCCTCCATAGCTCAGGGGTTAGAGCACTGGTCTTGTAAACCAGGGGTCGAGAGTTCAAATCTCTCTGGGGGCAGAATGTAAAAGTTCTTTTTTGTTTTTTTTTCTAAAGAAATTTTCTTAATATTAATAATAATTAAATTATGTTTTTTCTTTAATACTACAGATATCACGATATTCCTTCTATAAATGTCTAGTAAAATGTTAATTCTATTAATATTATGCAATTTATTTATTATTTTAAGCGGTATTTTAATATTATTTTAATTTATAGTGTTTTTTTGGGTGCGAGGCTATATATTTATGCTAACAAAAATTAAATATATTTCTAGCTGACTGGTCTTCGGAGTGTGTATCACGTGCGGAGATTTTGCGGCTTATCTACCAGGGCCGCTTCCTGCACAGTTCGGTGACTCTCGGCGCCTTAGGGCTGCCACTCGGGCGCACCACTGTCATGCATCTAGTGCCGCGTGAACACTTACCTGAGCCTAATTCCCATGGTAAGTTTTTTGCGGTTACCAAAAATATGCTATCTAATTTACAAAAACTCATTACGTCTGCATACATTTTGGTAATTATAGTTCATTGTTTCAAAATATGCAAAACACCCTGCGTTACGATTACAATGTAAAAGCTCAATTTTTAAATTGATCATCGATTTCAAATGTGGTTTTCTAGTAATATATTTTCATGAATTTATTTGTGACACTGTCAGTCGGTATTAAAGTGTTATAACTTTCGGACATGTGATAAAATTATCAAGCGTGATTATCTACTAAAAATACATAAGATAATACGTTAAACAATTTAGTATTGCTTTGATACTTGCAGAAGTGCGATGGAGTTAACTCAACCTTTCCCATTCCTTCCCTTCTCACTAACATTCTATAATCCGTAAGTCAACTTGTTTATTTATGTTCGAGGTTACTTGTATAACATATTAGCATCAAGTGGAAATAAACTTTATATCATTCTCTTTTTAAATGTAAATAATTTGTTATTAATTTTTTAAAATATTAGCATGATATGATGATTCTTTTTTAGATGAATGTGGAAAATAATTTTAATAAACTGGAATGCTGGACTAAAGCTCTTTTTTGTATAATTACTTCTAATTAGTTTACCTCAGAACTTGGGCTTGGCATAACTTATGAACATGTTTAACATTAGTTTGTGCTTTGTTTCACGTACGATAAAAACAAATTAGCCTTATATTACACTGATGAGATTGAGAATCCCTGAAGGAATTTAATGTATTAAACTCATCATAATCTTTCCTCGGACGAGTGTATTTGTATGTTCTAAAACAATTTTTTATAATTTTCTTAAATTTCAGATCAACGACAAAAAAGTAAAGGAGGTTCCAGCAGTTGTTGCTCAGCGTCATGCTGCATATTGTAATGCGCGCGTCCGTGCGAGCGAGACGGGACTCAAATTGTGTTCACACTCAGTGATTGTAGGCAGATGGTCGCGACCTCACGGGCACTTGTGATGTTTTTAAAAGACTCGCTTATTTTTAAGAGATTATCCACTTAGATAATTTCGTTTAGTTTAATTTTTAATAATAATTCGCTAGCACTCGAAAAACCAGTTCGATCGAGCACAAAATTCTACGAGAAATTTACGCACACTAGAGAAACTCTTAAAAATATCGCAAGCGGTGACTTTTAGGCCATTTTACACGGCGCGTGTTAAAAATAGTTTATAGTGTTGCGAGCTCAGAGATCATATGAAATTCGGTTTTTGGGTTTTTAGGAAAATTTTACATATTTAGTGCGCATTATGAAAGGAAATTGTTCCTGCGGGTCTTTAGAAGGGAAATATAATTCACAACATTGAACTAATTTTTTTGAAGTTACGCTGTGTGGGAATGGGCTTAAAATGTCAGTGATTTTGGTTAGCTTAAGCGACAATCTCACCGCGTTAGCTCATTATAGAATTATGCTGCCGTGTTCTTGTAGGGTATTTGGTAACAAAAAAATTAAATATGTAATTGGAACGCGATTGTATACAGAATAGTTCCTCTAGTTCGGCTTGGTATGTTTGTTGGAATAAATTCTTAAGCCATCGATATGACTTTAACGCAAATATTTATAAATTACAAATTATATGTAGATTTCAGTGTACGCATTGTATATAATATAGTAATTTGGCTACGATTCATTTGTGATAAGTTAATGCAATATTTTGAGGTTTTTTATTTTTAAAATTCATATTTACATCGCTAGCTGTAGCTTGTACGGAGTTTGAAGCAGTTTAGAGTTAATGCAAATTATAATATTTTGAACACAAATACGGCGACTGATTTGTAAAGTTCGGAAAAAATTTTAGTATTTAAAAAAGTTTATTAAAAATATAGTTTTATTTTAGAAGCTATCTTCAATATGTGTTATATAGCCGAGTTTAAAATATTATTAATACAAAATCACTCAATAGAGTATCGCCATTTTAGAAATAAAAGCTCATTTTAGTGTAAAATTTATTAACAATGTTTAATGTACCTACCTACTACGAGTAATTCCGAAATCTCAGTGTTACCAGACTCCGATTATCATTATAATTAATTGTAAATACATACTTTATATTATTATATACATCGCATAAGTATATTAGTTTTCGTTATATCGGCTTATATATGATTTAGATATTAAATTGTTTTATTTTTATATTTGGCTACAATGAGTTTGGCTAAGCCGTAT
Source organism: Hebomoia glaucippe (assembly GCA_025727935.1). Lineage (NCBI taxonomy): Eukaryota > Metazoa > Arthropoda > Insecta > Lepidoptera > Pieridae > Hebomoia > Hebomoia glaucippe. The sequence continues at coordinate 7,431,499 of JAOSYY010000001.1, read as the reverse complement.
TTTAAGCATAAATTTTTTTCTGATAAATTTCTCTATTCATCATGTTTATACATATTTTGTGATATAGTACAAATAAAATTTTAGACGGGAATTTAGACAGACAGAAAGTAAAGATAAATTTAAGATTTATCAAACAGTATTAACGGGAACTGAAGCTTTTCTGACCTTTCAGTGGACTGCGGAATATATTATTGTTATTTTATTTTAAAATTACATCTATGGAAGTAAACCTGACGTTTATGAAAGAGGACCGACAATTTTTTGTAATTAAATAGACAAACAATTCATTACGAAATACAAATATCTTGCCATCAATATATTCAATACCAGCAGCAGTATATTCCCAAGTCCTTATATGGATGTATTTTTTATATTTTGGTTATTCTGTTTAGTTGCTGTACGTATTTTGTTAAGTTGTGTAAAAATACCTAGTAGATTAATAATAATTAAAATAAAATTACAAATTGATTTGCATTTTTTATTTTTTTGCTTGTTTTCAACCATTGTACATAAATGGCGCGGTTATCAAATGTAATAGTAGTGTTATCTGTGCAATTTTTAAGAAGTATTTCTCTTCCATACGTAACTGAAGCGGTGTACGGTAGTAATAACGACCTTTCAAAATCCGAACGATATTATTAAATCTCTGAAAAAATAAACGTTTACTAATTGTGGTAATAAATACATTACAACGTTGTAATTTCGGATGTTTAAATAACATCCAGGCCAATTAAATATTTAAACCTGTCATAATTTTAATATCAATCATTAATAATTTTTGTTGCATAATTTAAATATCCATAAATAGGCATACAGAGATACGGTGATGTTGAAATTTAACTATAAACTTGCAAGTGAGAAAGACCCAGTTCTTTGTTTTACATCATATTAATTTTCAACATTTTAACCACTAGACGCCTAATGTTCGTAAATTAATCAATCAAACTGTTGTATCAAAACATTGAGGCATAAAGGGCAGGGGAGTGTGTGTGAAGGTCTAAAATTTTGTATTCATCTAGCCTGTTTAGAGTTAGGAGGTATATAAACTGCTTAGAAAATGCTAGTAATCGTTATAAAAGATGATCTTATTAAGTTATGATTGCCTGGTAGTTTTTTCATAAATGTATAAGGATATTTTTACTTTCTGTCGTATTTTTTTTTATATATTTCATACAATATTAGTGTAACGTTTCATGTTTACGAATCACAACAATTCGGGACGGTAAAGTAAATGTTGCCATTCATATCTGCTATTTGTTGGATAAATCTACTAACGTGTTATCTGAAACAGTTCGCCCTGCATTAGGTGTCTATTGGTCAATACGTCCATTAAACTAATACAAGTGTGTGTAATAATATTTTTTTTTAAAGAAACATGGGTAAATAAAATTTGAGGCCCGTATTTTAAGACATGTAAATCTGAATCTAGTTTTAAGATTCGCCAAATCATTACCTCTATATAACATTTTGACAATGGATATATAGATATAAGCTGTAAGCGCGTCTTAAAATACGGGCTTCTAGATGGAATTTATAGCAGTAAAAATCATTTTTATAATAAAACATTTTTTGAATTCGTATAATAGTACGTCTGACTATTTAAATTATGTCATTTGAGATGCTCCTATTATTTACAAAAATTACATGCGTTTAATTATTAACCTATCATAAAATAATTAAGTAATCTGTCATATTTGTATCAATCATGCGGAGATCATTCCCCGTTTTGACAACTTTGTACTAATGCACTCCAACTTCGGGCTAAGTATATATAGGTTCTGACTAAGGTAGGTCAAATGTTAAGGTGATATCGTAGTAAGTATATAGTTCGATGTCTTCACCATATTTTAATATTTCCATAGATTAGATAATGTTGTTTCCACATGTGTTTCGTTTATTGACGGTATTTTAGAAACATGTTACGAATTTCACTATAATAAATTAGGTATGTACATGTTTTTTGTTTTTAGAAGATATTCAACTTTGATTTTTAGAATGTGCGACGTTGAAACCGTTAACAAATCAGTCAGTGTACAGATTTCTTAAACATGAAATTATTTCTTTTTCGTATTTATTTAAATTTAGTATTCCTTCAATGACGTGTCACATAAAAAGAGGCAACATTATTTTGTAAAACTTGTTTTATGAAATGCAGTTCATGATAGAATTACATAGCAAAAAATTATGCAGTATGGTCTCATATTATTTCATAAACAATGCACATGTGGGAATCACAATTGTAAATAACTTCTAACTTTAGTCAAATCTAGTGTTAATTTAGCTTCGATATTTAAGCCGTTGTATGTGAAGTGTGACCTAAATTTTTGTATTGCCATGGCTATTAGGTAATTTTTGTTTCCAGCTAATAAGTAATCACTAAAATTTTCCCAAATAGATGACATTGTTAATAATATTAAATTTTATTAATAAAGAGTATTATGTTATTAAATATAATAAAGCGTTTAAACCAAATGTATTATTAAATTTAAATTTATTAGATTTCCGTAAATTTCACAAATTATTATAACTTTTTACACGTAAATACATAATCAACAAAATTTAGATTTCTATATTAATTCCGTATATTTATTTAATATAATTAAGGACCGATAACATTACTAAATATTTCAGAAGACGAAATTTTAATTTAAATCATGTAAATGTGTGTTTTAATATATCTTTCGAGGAAATTTTCTGCTTTTGCTGCAAACAAATATTCATCGCCCTTTTAATTTTCGTATTCTTTCTAATTACATAAAGTTATATATACTTTGAAACGGTTATTAAATTTGTAATGTAAATTGCCAATTAAATTTCTTGCTTAAAAATGTCATGGTTTAGTAAAATCGGTCCTTAAAAAACTCATGAACATACAACGGTCAATAACTAGGTGTCACTGTATAACAGGTGTTTACATAATCTATATAATTGTTAATATAAATATATAATAATGTTGACGACTTCCGAGGGCTTGGACAGCGTGACCACGTGATCGTGTGACCGTGACCGTGACGTATACATAATGCATAGTTTTGTAATACCACCTGAATAGGTTGTACATTGTTTTAGCGATTCAGTTTCGATGGGGTCAAATAAAATTTTAAGAACGTGTGAAGTTTTTTATTTAATTATATTTACAACTTTGTACTTATTTTAATAAAAAGATAAATAATATATATTTTTCTTTCTTAATACTTCAATTAAGGAAATTTATTATTCGGTTAGAACTGTGAAAAATTGTTTATTATATAATACTATTAAGGATATAAGAAATACCAGTTTAATATGAAGAGGTTCTTGTCCAGCTCTAGTTCAGCTGCGCTTAACTGCTTAAGCTGCTTTTCCACTTGGGCTAGTAGCGACACTTCAGGCGGAGTTAGGGTCTCTAGCACCTGAAATCCATAAAATCAAATTTTAAGTTTTACTTTGTTTCTGAATTTTTATATATATGGATAGGTAACTTAGAGTATTCTATAAATAGGGATGATTTTAGAGCATATAAAAAAAATTACATCGTCGATGTTCTGCTGAGGCTCGCTGCGAAGGCGCATACCGTGCACTATGGTGCGCACCCGCCTTTGCTTGTCGAGGGCACGCGCATGCGTCATTGCCAATTGGGATCGCACCCGCGACACGTTGTGGAGCGCGCGGTAACACATCTCACGACAACCGTGCGCCGCCTGTAATGACAAGTTAATTCGATTATAATAAAGATAAAAATCAAAATTATTTACAAGGCCAGACTTTTTTATTAGCAACATTGAAGACACGAAGTGATTTAGGTCTCAATAAATTCATTAGGAAGATAAAACATTTTGTATCGAAACAAGTCTTGATGAGAAATATTGGAAACGTAGAATAAGTATAAAAAAAAGGTTAAAATAACAAAGTATCATTTTTTTGAAGATTTACTAGAGATTTAGTTTTTTAAGAATTACTAAAATAAATCACATGTTCGTTTTCAATTAAATCATGATGCCACATTTAGGAAATTAATAATACAATTAAATAGCTATATCGTCAAATAAATTATATATTAAAAAAGAAACAAACCTCGAATAACTTGACATGATATAAATATATCCCCTTCTGTGTTCCAGACACCAGTTGGGATTTCCTCATTGGCTGAAAATAATCATAAATATTTAATAACATTATTTTTCTTTTAATAGGTCACTATCTATGTCATATAAATGCTAAGACTCGATCAAAATTAATACCTATAATAATGGAAGTTTTTAATTAAATTACTTTTTACCTATCTTGACTGGCTCTTCCTCTCTTTCAAGTATATCTGTCTCTCTGGCAAAATTCATAGAATTCGATTAGCAGATTTAGGATGTTAAGCGTAACAAGAACTGTTACTTTCGAAATTATGATTTATACAGTACCTGAATACTAATAAAATTTTCCTCGAGTAACTTGTGTGTCAACCGTTTGCATTCTTTATCGGGTAACATTGCATTTTTTTGAATATCCTCTTCTTCAATGTACTTCTTAGCTCTAACGAGTCTGGAACGCATATTTTGAGTAACTTTTAACATTTAGATAAGACGCGACTTTATTTAACCCACTTAAATACTGTCAACTCATTTCCATTTGGAAAAACAATATTTCAGAAACCACGTTTATGTACTGAGATCTATGATTAATAAACAAAAAATATGTAAAATATAAAAAATGTCAGCTGAATCTTTATATAAACTAATACTATGCCAAATTCTACCAATCTCTGTCTAATAGTGTTTGTGAAATTCGCGAACATATTAACAGACCGATACAGCCTAAAGAGCCTGGCAAAATATTGTAAATTGTGTGAAAAATATATTGCTTTTCCTTTAGACTTTTGACACGACACACCTGAATATCCTAGCCGCTTTGGAACCTAATCGCTCTGTGACCACGTGGTCAAGGACAGTCTCGACTAGTTGCCTGGCTGCCCATTTGACCTGCACCGAATACTGGCCCCCTCCAGCGTCACCCGTACGTCGTATGAACCCCGCACCATTCTCCTCTAAAACAATTACACAATTTTTTAAATAAATTATAAATCACCATATAAAATGCAGCTATATTTGTAACCTCCTTTCACTGCCATCAATTTTAAAATCTACTGTTTAGTTAAAGAAGCGTGCTATGCATAATGCCTTCTAATGAACAATTTTTCAGATGTTGCCATATATGTAGATACAGGAATTAGTTGCACATTATATAATGGTATAGGCTTATTCAAATCGTATTGTAATATAAAAAATCGAAATATTTTTTTGTGCCACTATTAAATAGGAAGTATGTAATATATTTTTTTACAATTATAACAATAAGGCTTACCCATAACCTTGAGATAACGATCCAGATTCTGTTGCAATAAGAGTCTGTCCTGAAGTCTTTGAGAATGATCTCTCAGGTCAGTGAGAGCCACTGCATTTGACTCTTCAGACCAGGGAGCTGATGATAAATACATTTCTTGCAGGAGGAGACGCATCACTTCACCAGCTATAAAGTAAAAGATAAATTGATCTATTCAGATATTGATTACGATAAGGCTTTTTAATATTAAGTCGGATCTAAATTATTCCTATGTAACTTTGAATGTTTTTGTATACTAAACATTTTTACTATTTAAATCAATTTATACATTCTGTAAATAACTGAATAATGGTAATGCTACATTGAAAAAAAAAAACTACAATACCATTATCGTCTATACGTCGCGTCATCGCCTTAATCATTATTTCGTCTCTGAAGTCCTGATGAAATCTGTCATAATTCACTTTCCAAAATATATCTAAAAATTTCAAAGTAAATATCATATATAATTACAGATCAATCAGAAATTGTTCACAGTAGTGATAACCCTCCTTACTATCGTTAATATCAGTGGGACTTGCCATAGCCTGCATAAGATCTCTAACATCCAGATTTGGTACTATGGTGGCTACTTGCACTAGATTAGGAATATCTGAGCCTTCCTTCAACTCAGCAACAGGTGCCTGTTGTATATAATTTGCTGTGACTAAACTGATAAATGTGTCTTTCAATGTCACAATTGTTAAATTTTTCTCCTGAAATTAATGAATATTATAAATTTTATAACAATATAGGAATATTTTTTTTCAAAATGCAGCAACAAATATATCAATCAAAGTCTATCTCTGTAAAATATGTATTGGGTAGCAAAAGAAAAATATTTTTATAACATTTATTAAAATAAATCAATTAATTGTATGCACAGTGGTACAAGTACTACATTTAAGATTCTCAAAAGTGCTAATTATGACAATGTTTGTTCTATAGTCTACCAGAAGACAGGGGCCTTTTAAATTATTCATATTATTATAGATAAAAATAAATTACCTTATCATCTTTATATTTATTAGCTATATTGACTAACAATTGTGTAGCTGTACTTGTGGCTTGCTGTAAAAGTTCTTCAACAATAAGTTCAGCCTCTGTACCATATTTGCTCTTCATCTGTAGGAGGTATCTAACACATTAAAACAGGATCAAATTTTCATTTATTGAAAATCTATTAACTTTTTTTCTCTTAATTATCATATATATGTTATCAGTACAACATTTAGCTTTTAATCTCTCTGTCTTTCATGATCAAATATCACAAACACTCTTCACACTAATGAATTAATATCTTCTACATAAAATGTAACAAACAAATTTTAAACTCAAGTAAATACATATATAATATTTGATAAATTGGTTCATGAGCATAGAACAACTTAGCTGGAGAAAATATAATAAAATAGATGCTTTAAAAACCAAAAAATACTTGTATTTTTCAAAACTAAATATGAAAAATTATTATTTTTACCTTGGATATCTGATTAGAAGTAAAACATTATCTGGGATGAGTTTATAATCCACATTTGTTCCTGTACTCTCAAATTTAGCTAGATCGAACTTTAAGAGTGTTCTTAAACTTTCAATGACCTGTAAAATTGTAATAATTTTTTTATTGTTTAAGTATATATTGGACAACAACAAATAGTAATATTTTAGTTGAATAGCTAGGCATTTAAAAAAGTAATGTTATTCTTTGAACTATAATAGCCGACATAATGAATTTAAAAATAAGTATTATAATGTAGACCTTTATTATAAAAGATTACTTTATTATATTAAAAATTAATATGATTATATAGATAATGTTGATTGAAACATTTTTTTACCTGTATTTTTGGAAGACCAGTGGTCTTTACAATCATTACAATAGGTTTAGTTCCATACATGAAAAGATCATTGCCTACTTTTTCCACTATTTCACCATAATATCTCCGCAATATTTGCGAAACTAATCGTCCAAGTTGATGTGACATTTTCTTAAATTTATAACAACGAAATATATCTTGTTAGATTTTTTACATTTACACGCTTAGCTTTATAATTCTCTATAATCTATAAGTGGCATCAGTATATTAAGAATAATATCGTTATATCAGATATCAATTATTCTTAGGTGTTTGAGGTTATAAGCGGCATGAATATATTTGTTATTATTCCGACTCCACCTGCTAAACGTCAGTGTCTTTATATCAATTTTCAACCAGATACTGTCAATAGCAGTCTATATATATATTATAGTTGTTTTAATTTTGAGGGCCGATAGTAATATTAAAATTTGCCATATTTAGGACAATATTTATTAATCAACTACGCACAGGAAAGGCATATATTTTTATAAAATTTAACATACAGATAATTTACAATTCAGTAAATATCTTGATCTTGTGTTTGTGAATGTATATATTTTATTTTTGCAGACGAAGTCATAGGCAACACCCAATTGCTAAAATTCGATTATAATACCTGAATATTACTTTGGATCACTTGTATTTTATGTCGTAATATAGTAATAACGGCAAAATTTTAATATCCATTTGCCGAGTCCTACTTCAATAATAATCGAATATCTGAAATTCGGAATAATCATTTGGGCACATCACTATGAGGTAATAGTTTTTAACTAAGTACTAAGTAATCTGTCAACTATGGTGCATATTTCAATTATAAATTTTGTTAACTTGTTTAACATTTACTATTTGTATTTTTTGTTAGCTGACGTTTGATTTTTGTATTACAAAATTCACTTTACAGCTGAAACTAAACAAAAACTAGTTTAAAAAAACGTAAATAGCCATAGATTATAACATTAGTTGATTAACCGGGACTTATTTGTAAATATTGCTGCCTCTTTATCAAGTCATTAGCCAAATCACTACTTTAAAATATTTACTTATAAAAGACTGTGACACTACTCAATTCATTATTTATCAATTGTTCAGTGTACAATGTGGACCTAGTGCGTTTTATAGAATAAAGTATAAACTAAATATTCAACATGAATATAGAGAGTAATGCTGTAAACATTTTGAAACGTGGTGTAGAGTTGGATACAAAAAAACGGTACACTGAGGCACTGGTTTGTTATCAAGAAGGATTACAAATACTTGTTGATAAAATAAAAGGTTAGTTTACATTATTATAAGCAAACATTGAAGCAAGTTTTCCAATTAAAATTTAACTTTTTAAAATTTTATAATATGAACTATGAATAGACTATACTTTTTAGTATTCATACAGTTTGTACTAAAATGATTTGGGATAATTAAGTTTGTCATGGTTTGTTTAAAACCTTTAATGTTATTAATATTCACAAATATATTACTGTTTGTCAATACAAAATTTGTTTAGGTAATTAAAGATTTCAATGAAATATAATGTTAGAATTTCACTAAATTGATTAATAAGCCTAGTTAATAACTTTGATTAATAAAACAAATGTTTATTGAATGTAGGTTGTTAATCACTTATTTAGTTAATTAACAGATTAAAAACAATTTTATATAAAATTATAGTTATGATAAAAATAAATTTTCCTTAATAATCTTTAAATATTAGTTTATATATAAACTAAAATTAAATAAAATATCTAAGTAGTGTATCATACTGATGAAGTATTGTAAAACATCTATACAACATGTTATATTTATATGTAAATTTTTTCAGGAGAAACTGATGAAACTTCACGGAATTATTTAAGAAAAAAGGTAGAAGAATATATGAACAGAGCTGAAACTATAAAGAAACTAGTTGTAAGACAAAAGGAGATCGGACAATTTCATGAGCAGGTGCATATTGAGAACAATTCTACAGGACACAGTTACAAAGCTTTATTTGGACGGTTTCTTGATGAAGAAGTACAGTATGTTATTGTTGAAGATCCTTATATCAGGAGTTATCATCAGGTTTGTTTTAAAAGAATTACAATTCTCAATACATTGATTTATCATAGATAATAACATGTCTTTGCATTCTTTTTACTCTGTTGTGATTGGAATAAAATATCTTTTGGATCTGTTTATACCAAATTTATATTAAACTCAGTCTAGATATGTGGAAAAAATATTATTTAATTATTAATTTTTAATTTTAGTGTCAAAACTTTCTTCGGTTATGTGAATTGTTAGTAAAAACATGTAACAATTTGAGGCAGATTGAGTTGTTAACATCTAAAGACAACAAAACGGAAAAAGACCAAAGAAATTCTTTGAATAATATTTCCGATGACCTTTATAAATATGGGATACAGCTTATTATTAAATATTCTGAAACTCTACATGATAGACAAATTATGTGAGTATTATACATTTTACTTTTTTATATTTTATTTTCTTAATTTCTATGTCTCTATGAGGAATACAAATTTTTCTATGAAGAATAAAATTGCATTATGGGAACAGTGCTTCAATAAATACTTTTTTATATTACTGCAACCATTGAATGTAATAGAAAATTATTAATAACATTTTTTGGTATCTTTAACAGATTAAGTTCGGGATGGATAATAAAAATAGGCAGAGGTCTAGATTTTTACAAAGCACCAGACAACAAATTCTGTCTAGGAATGTATGACTTAGATTTGAGACAATGTCATGAAACTACAGTTGATATAGTGCATTCTAAAAATATCAAACAATCATATGGATGACTTTTATATAAATTGTCTGAATATTTAATATATTTCATGTGTTCTATTGGTTTTTTTAGTAAATGTATTTATTGACTGTTTTTATGTATGAAATGGATTGTAAAAAGAATAATCATCAGATTATAAATATTGAATCATTCTTTTTACAGTTCATCAAAACTGGTGATATTTTTATAATAAGTTGCTAAATATATCTGACAAAGAATAAGACTTCTACAAAATTGATGATTTCATAGTTGCCTGTTTATATAAGCTATATGAAGATAAAAGTAGTTACGCAGCTATATAATTAATTTATCTAATATATACCAGCATTTATGTTATGGGTCTTACGCATAAAAATAATGTCATATTTAGGTAAAATATAAATACATATAACATATTTTTGGTGAATAAATATTTTTTTTGAATTCATATTATAAAAGTTGGTGCTAAATGATAAACTTTTTATTTCGATTATGGTAGAAAAACACCATATTAGTTTATAAATATGTAGGTATTATTTTATTGTTATACATATATGATATATACAGTAAAATAATTGTTTTAATAATGTTATATGAATTTTGTAATAAACGAAAGTGAAACACTTTGAATGATGAATATACTTTTATTTATAAACAGAACAATATTTGTTTACATTCTACCTATATTACGTATTTTTTTCATACATGCCTTAATCTACAAAAGGTGGTATCAAACAAATACTAATGGTATACAAATATAAATATTAACACGTACAAAAGTTGGGTTTAAATAGATTATCTCATATAAATATCTAGAAGAATGGTTATACAACAGAAAAGTATTTTTGTTTATTAGTAATTTTTGTAAATGGTTTTCCTATTCTCTTTTAGAAAAAGACGTCACTGATCATGTTTTTAAAAAATAATAAATTGGTTTTATATGGCTCTTAGAAATATAATATGGATTCTATACGACTAGCAAATATATTAAGTTTGGCCTCTGATAACAGTAAGTTAGTCCATAAATAAACATACCTACGTATTTCAATACGTTCTTATACGTTTAGATAAATGTATTTACAAAACATATATTATTGGAACATATGGCAAATATAAAGCCTGATTTAAATCATTTGTCAAGTCATTGTTTGGAATTTTGATCATAAACGCTTAATTGAAGGTAGAAAATAAAAAATTTACATAAATATTAGTGAGGCTGGAGTACATAAAAATTATTGTTGTTTAAATATTTTAATTTTGAATTTATTCTTCTATTTTATTAAACGTGGATATAATCATATTAAGAATTTTAAATTGTTTATGTAAATGTTGCCATTTATAAAGTTTTTTTACCAATGATAATACGCTTATCTACAATAGATGGCGCCTTAATAAACTTTATTAAACGTAACTTTCTTGCTTCGACGAGAACAACATTAGAGATTCCATCAAATGCGGTCGGATCATGTCATCTACGTCCTTTTGATACTCTTTGAAGGCGTCTGGTTGATGTTTGTATAGAGTTCTAAGTGCTTTTAAACAATGTATGAGTGTTTGGTCCGGATTAGTTTCTAGGTGTGGGCGTGTTCTCTGCATCCTAACCAAGCGGGTAAGATGAGGAATGCCTTCTAGTTGAACTATTTGCTGAGCGATTTCAGGAACTACAACTAATCTGTAAATAAAGAATTTATTTGAAAATGCTGGTAAAGCGAAAAGATAAATTGGATTATATTTTAATATTATTTTATCAGTGCATCACTTTTGTTTATTTCAATGAATAGGACAACAAGGTTTAAAGTATGATGACTTATGAGATTGCCTTAAGATATTAGTAACATAATATATGATTTCAGCAAAGATAAGTGGTAATATCGATTAATTTACCTGGATATAGCTTCTACAGCGTGGCAGTGTAGACGATATTGCGCACGCAGTTCCGCAGCTCTTGGGGCGTGCGAGGGCGCAGCGCGCGTGAAGCATACTAGCGCCACACTGGCAGCTGGCACGCATGATAAGTGGAGAATAATGCGATTGACGCGGGATAACGATGCCAGAAGAGCTGCTGTTTGCTCCTGAATAAATAAGATTTTATTTATGGTTAATTTAATTCAGTATTTAAATATACCTATGCAATAGATAGAATAATATGAATTTACAAACTTGACGAACCTGTAAAAAGACAGAGATGTTCGGGCCTCGTCGCTTAATAGCCTCCAGAAGTCGTTCCACAGTTCGGTGACGCGTTAGAACTTCTATAATATCGCAACTGCTACCCGGTTCTTCTTTTTCTAGTTCGAGCTCACGGACTAAGTTCACAAGGCAAGCAGTGCATAATAGAAGAAGCTGGCAACATTCCGTTCGAGACAGCAGCGCTGCAAGGAGTTAGAAAAATCTTATTACACGTACAGAAAATTAATAAAAATTCACTAACTTTTTAGGAAATATAGTTTTTTTAATGGCAAACTGTACGAATGTACATACAATTTTATATACTTTTTTTAAATTTTAATAGTACTATATTTAAAAAATACGCTGTCCCATAGATGACGCTAGGTATATACAATTCATATAGTTTGTTAAAAAGATTGTTTAATAAACATGGCATGCCTTCTATAAGATTCTTTGCATTTGTTAGTCAGAAAGATGTATGTACATAGCTGGTTTAACTAAATGTATGGCATAATTTATACATTAGAATCGTTTCAATTAATTACTTGTAATGATCTTTAAAGTTATCGTGCCCTGTTGTAACTTATGTGAAAATAATAAACTGATAGAACTAGTTTACAGATAATAAACTAAGTAAGGTATTAATATCAATTCAATGGCTTTACTTATATGTATATTGTATACCATATTGTATTGAATTTGTGACCATTAGGAATGCAATACTTAGTTCCTTCCTTTTTATATGACCAAATGTGGTCTTGAATGTTTTTTAAAGATAGTAAAACACAGGATCAATGCATCTTTAGAATAAAATAAAATCATCTAAATTGGTGCATCCGTGATTAGTTACGATAACAGCTAGATGCGCAAAAACTAATACATTTTTTAATATAATATGTATTACATCGGTACATACATTTTTTTCAAAGATATTATATATAATATATAAACCTTTCATTCGATTTTATTAAAAGTGCAAAAGTTTCTGTTTATTGTGAATGATAAATTTAGAAATTAATACAATGAACTCCAAACTTACATCACGGATTCTCTACGAACACTTGTTTAAGACATTCACGATTTTCACCGATCGTGCTGTAAATTTATAACGGACAAAAATTACAAACTCACCAGTTATGTTATTGACAATGGTGTTTAAGTAGACATGTAATTGAGTTAAGTCGTGATGCCCTCGCAGCCAAGGCGCCGTGATCTGCGTTAGTACAGTGATCGCTTCACGCATCTGAGGTTCTGGATTTGATTCATCCGATAGTATATCCGAAAGTATCTCTATTCCACCACCCTAAAAACACAGGCACTTTATTGATTATAGGATATCTTAATATTCATGTCTCATGTCTGATTAAGGATATCGGTTTGAGACTTTGAGTGCCTAACGAAATTTTATCGCTTTGTCAGATATTGATGCGTGTTTAGGTTATGATAGGTAAAGAGTCACGAGACCGCAATGCGTTGTAAATATATTTATTTCGAGACTTCAGAGATTCTTAGGTGATATGTATATAATAATAATGTAATATAGATGATATGTTAGCTACTAAAACAAAATAAAATGTACAATTAACTGTATTCTTGCACTTGTATAAAAATATAAATTTTCATCAATAAGTATAGTAATAATTAGTATTTATTTTGCATTGATTTATACTCCACTTTATTAACGGTCAATACTATAATAGCACTACAATAGTACCTGAGGCCTAAATAAGATAAAATCCCTCGACTGAGCAGGTGAACCTAGACGTGAATTGTCTTTACGTCACTAAGATGTTGCTACTTAGTTTGCCAAATCAAATGTATTATTTATTTCATAACTTCTGAACAATTATTATTTTTCTGCTAAACTCTGAGATATCTAAATTCTAAACTCACCTCTTCAAATTGCTTGATAGCCTCAGCAGTAACGCACACAGTCGCTAACGCCCTCAAGGACAGGGCTTTTACCGAACTTTTATTAGACTCTATAATTGCTGTTAATAGCGCTCTGGGCACTCCGCAGTCTACGAATGGTAGTTCTGTTATACTCTTAATGATCTTAGAGCATTTCTCATGAAGACTAGTTTCTTCAGTGTCGCTTAACATAGCTAAGTGGCCGATGGATGTTAACGTACTCTTCAGGATCAAGTCTGATGGAGGTTCTTCGATTATTGATACTAGTGTCTGGAAGTTATTGTTTTTGTTAATAATGTATATTTATGATCTCAGTTAAATTTGTTGGTCTAATATTTTACCTTCATAGATTTCATATGAACAATAAACATTTAAATTATTTATGTAAAAAACAAACCCCCATAATAAATTTGCTATTAAAATCTATTAAGCTTATTTTTATTTACATTTAACAACATTAAATATAAGTTCATAACATACTTCAAAACAATTTAGTCCGCTCATCTTATTTTTATAACACAATTTTAAACTACGTTACGTTTAATAGCTTGTTATAATTTTACATATTCTTTTTAATAATTACGCAGATAATCTATTTATCTAAAATTTTATTTATTAGAAATAACTGCTAAGAGAATTCAAGTTTCTTGTCGATTCCTAGCGCATAAAATAGGCTTAATCACGATTATGGTTTAAATAGGGTTGCTCCAAAGGGTCTTTTGGTGTACTGATAAATGAAATACTGGCATATAAACATTAATGTTGATATCTAAATTCCAATGCAAATTTGTAATCTTTTTTTCAAATAATGAATTATGTTACTTTGTATTTAAATTTGAAAAACTACTATAAATTAATTTTGTTGTAAGTTACATATGAAATAACAATGACAATGACATGAAATGACAATGAATTGACTCTTCCAAAAATTGATATTTTGTTTTGTTAAAATATAGATAATTAATGCAGTTATTTAGTTAACAAAACTGCGTATCTTATTACTACAATATCTTCATATTAAAAAGCATATTTGTATATTTTCCTAACACATTTTTGTATTAACTATCAACCCTTATGAAACCCAGGAATAAACAATCCGGATTTGCGACTCTCCAATGAATATTGCATGTAGAAAATATTATATTATAAAATATTCCTGCTTATTCAGATTGTATGATAGGACCTATCATATTAATTCAAAATGTAGCCCCAGGTAAAGTTTGCTGATAATTATAATAATGAATTTGGAAGATATAACTTGGATAGTCGTAATTCTAGGCTGCTTAGTACTGAAAGGAAATAATCGTTAATGTATATTGGATTTTTGCATAAAATTTAGATTTTCTATACCAGGTTAACCTTTCCTAATTTCTTTGAAATGTTTTATATGATTAATCGCAACCCTTAATTATTCATACTCAATGACAAATACATACAAAGTTATATTCGTATGTAATACGTAGCGTATAAGTCCTAGATAAATTCTGCAGCCGCTTAGGAAGACATTGACGTCTTTATTTGCTCACGTAAGAGTTTTACATAATGATTTCCCTCTATATGTTTCAATTTACTATATGCATACAAATTAACAAATTATATAACTGTACATTATTGGTATATTTTTTAACGAATGGCTTAAAATTTTGTCATAACCAATGGCAGATATGGTGGTAATTGCAGGGCCTAAACTTATGAGGGCAGTTCTTGTAGTGTCAGAACTGAAAATAAGTATGAAGTACGTAGGGGTATTATTTCGAAATAATAAATATAATTATACCAGACCAAGCTTCGAAAACTACGTTTTTTCATTTTTTACATCAAATATGAATCAGCTTAAGCAACTTTCAACAGTGGACATAATCTTGTCTAATATTTAATATTTGTATGTTACCAAAGATTATTGAAGCAAGTCTTACCTTCATTTGTTGAACGAGCACTGCCTTTGTTGTTTCTAAGAAGATACCAATTAATGTATCCACATGTTTTTCCACCAAGTTCCATTCCGGACGAGATTCATTCAATTCGACCTTAACATCTTCCCCAATATCTATCAGCTTTTGTAAGTATAATTGTAGAGACATCTTGATTTTGTCCCATCTTTCTGGAGTCTCTCCCGGAGGTTTAGTGTTTAGCGTAATACTATGAGCCAGCACAAATTCATTTATGTTTGCGACCAATAAACATATTTGTTCCTCGTTCGTCTTTTTAGACTCAATTTGTCTGTAATAAGTAAGTATATATTTATGGGTTAGTCACAATAATAAGGAAACTATTAAAATAATTTTATGAGCCTAACATGCACGATTAAGGTATCTAATGCATGTTTATTTCAATTACTCAAAATCCTGTTCTGTATTTAATAATTTATAAAAACAAGTTGTATTTAAAATATTTTTTAAATTACATCGATATTTACGGTAATTTATTTAAATCATTTACGACACAAAGAGCTAGTAGTCTTATGATAAAAAAACCTAATTTACCTCAAAACGTCACTGTACTGATGTACAATAATTTGGCCATGAGTTTGGACTTTTTTGATGTTACCCGTAATTGTGGCTGAACTAGCCGACACTAGAGCCTTCATTTCAGCGCCTAATGGCTTACTCTGCAACGTAGTCATACATTCATTCTCACAGGAGCCGATCAGGTCGCACAACCAGTATTGCACTGGTTCTGGCTTCCGGTCACATAGCCTCTCTAACGTAGTTTGGTCTATACTCCGTTCTCTGTACAATATCTCGTTCTGATTGTTTAATACAAGCCTGCAAAAGAAACTCTTTGTTAATTACTACAATTATGTTTTGAAAGGAAAGCTTAGTGACCTTTATGTTACGTCACTTACCCGCTGGTGTTGAAGTTGTCTAAGAGATTTGTTCTTCGCATATTTTTGTTGCCATTTTGAACACCGTTGATGTAGTCTTTAGGCGCTAGCATTTTAGGTGTCGACGTGCAGGCTAAATCTAACTGCAAATCCGCGAAATTCATATCTTCCACTTTTAATTTCTCTCGTTTCGTATCGTGAGTTAAATTTTTATTTATTTTTGTGTTAGCTTGATATGGCGTCTTTTGTTTATCTTGAAATTCTAAAGGAGGTGTTACTCTTCTATATTTAAGACTATCGTCATTTGCCTTATCTCTCTCTTGTAAATTTATTTCACTTTCAGTTCCAATGAACCTTTCATTGTAATGTGGTATCAACATCTCTTTCTGAGGATGCCCCACAATGACCCACGAGTTTTCTTCCTTAGTCCTCGGTAGCCCAAGGGATGGTACTCGACTACCATCTAAGATACCTCCAGCATGATTCTCCACTATATCGGGTTTATCTTTTTTTGATGGAAATATTCTTAAAAAGTCTTTTGTTTTATCTTTGGTTGCCATTCTTTGTTTAGCTTTTGGCCCAGCTTTTTTTGTTGGTTTCAAATGGAGGCTATCCATTATATTTTTTGCTAGTAAAGCTTTTGTGGGTTTATGTAGTTGTTCTTTTGGATATTTTTTCTTTTCTTTCTGTAAGTCATCCTCATCAATGTAGCCTAGCGAGTGATAACCTTCTTGGATATCTAATATTTGTTGATCCAATCTCTGGGCTTCAAAATTTAGTGACTGGTTTAATCTATTTCTTTGAAATTTAGGTGTACTAGTGATAGGCGTTTCATCCTCATTAGACATACTTCGTTTATATTCTGGTTTTACCGCCACAATTCTTTCAGTGGATACGTATGAGACATTTGAAACAGGTGTCCTGACTCTGGGTTGGTTGTTGACTACTATTTCATTATTGTGTGCCAATTTAATATATTCTAAACTATCATCTGATTTATTCTTACTTGTCTCCAAATCTTTGACTTTCGCCACCTTACTGATTTTAGTACTATCAGTGCTAGACACAAACTTCTTCGGAGGATACTTTTTGGATGGGCTTATAATATTGAGGTTTTTATTAACTGTTATAATATCTTTGGTATCTTTTTGTATTGCACTTTTATTTACAATATTTTCTCTACTACTAATGTTATTTGCAGACTCTTTGTTATTGGGCTTAGGCGATTTTGGACTTAATGTTTTGTCGATAGGTCTCTTTATTTTATCTCTTTCCGAAGAATTATTAATGTTTTTTGAAGGATATTTACTTAGTTCTTCATTATTATCCTTAAGTAATTCCAAATGTTCTTCATCGCGATGTACTTCACAATATTTTTGTAAGTCATACGGTGTCTGTATTACACTGCTACTTCGTAAGCGAGGTTTCGGTGTAGGAGCTTCCGAAGTATTATTTAATCTCGGACTATCAGTAATATCTTTATTTTGGAAATCTATCACTTGTTTAACTGTGATATTTTCATTATTATTAGAATCATTACTGCAAGACGATTTATTTCTATCTGAGTTGTCTGGTGAAGCATAATATTGTGATACTGGTGGTGAACTATCTGAATCAGAGAAGCCAGAATCTTGACTTTTATGACTACCGGGACTGCCGTGACGTTGGGGCCATTGGTTAGGAGCATTATTCGCTCTTGCAATATTATCATTGCTATTGTTCCTTTGTTCGGGTTGATCAGCGATCCAGTGCGGTAATTGCGGCTCCCAATCATGATCTTCCTTCCGATTAGTCTGGTTCCAGGCGGGCTGAGGCACAGGGCTGCCGACAATCGGCGGTGAATCACCCCACCACACCTTGCTTCTTGATCGTTGAAAATTCGACATCCTGCAATAGAACAAAGAGTTAAGTAAATTACTCGTGGGAAAATTGATAGCGGGTTAATGAACGGTATGAATGATGTAATATCTTGGTCCATTATAAGTGACTACGATTGAGGTGCGTGGTGCGTGATGCGTGTCCATTATAGCTTAAATTATGGTTTTGGAATGTAACTATTGCGATTTTTTCGATAAACTATAGAAAACAGAAAACCATTACAAAGATCTGAACTATATGTAATGTCAGGATATCTTTTTAATATACGCTTTAAAATTTTCAAAGTCATGGCTAGGAACGCCGATTTTCTGAACACAAAAGCGAGTTTCTTGCCCTAATATGAGTAATGTAAAAAGGTGACCTTTAGAAGTGAAGTAAACAACAAATATTCTTACAGCTACATGTCCCCGGCAGATGTTTAAAACCGTTGCAGAATCTATTGTGTTGAAGAGTGCAAGGGAGTGTAGTGTTCATAAATACGTAATTTCATCTCCCCTCGATTTTAACTTAAAAGACCTTTCAAAGAAAATGTAATTTTTTACATAAAAATCAGATCATATTTAGCTTTCAAGATAACTGTACAACAGCATTTTTGGGAATTTCAAGTACGCTTTTCAAAGTTTATGAGCAACATTTAAAAACAGAAATCAGCTATGTCCGAAAGTCAGCGGCTTTCGGACATGTTTTAACTTATTTCCTATACAGACATAATTTGAACAACGCTAATATTCCCTGAATATACTGTAAAACAAATCGAACAGTAACACGGTGCTTTTTCTAATATTTTCCCCCTATACCAAAGCCATTGTTGTTCTAAAGCGAGAGGAAAACTAAAAGTTAGAAGGACGTAGATGTTAACATGTGGTTTTCTATAAATCTGTATACCTAACAATCTGAATCATTTTCACACCTGCTTAAGTATAAATTTTACCGGATGCATATAAATGTTTTATTAAGTAGTCAGAACAAGTTAACACAGTTCATACAGAGACATTCTCCTCGAATGAATACTATTTTTGTAATAATTTTTTATACGGACAACCGTGAAAATACGAATAGTTAATCGTTTTGGCAATCATATCTATTGTACAATAATTTATACAGTTTATTGACAATACTTGAGACTAATCAATTTGGGCTGGTCAACAAAATATTTGAAACTAATGATACCATTAAAATTGGTTTAATATCAAGTTTGAACAAAAACCAGATCAAAGGGATACAATAAAGCTTTGAGTTTGAACCTTGACCTTAATCGATAATGCCATTAATTGAGTGGTGAAGGCATGATTTCCAAGTTCCAACCAACCAACCTTTTTGCCAAAAACTCAACTGTAAAATTAATACAACTGGTTTAAAAATAACTAAAACGAATGCCATGAATCCTGAATAAAAACCAGGTTAGCTCCAAAACAGCATCTATAGTATCGACATCACAAGTACATAAGTTGTGTCATTTTGATACGACAATTAAAAATTGGTTACAGTGAATTTTTTAGATTTAGTTACAATATTTATAGTTTGCAAGTGAAGCTTATAAAAGCGTCTTAAAAATAGAAATTTGACATTAGCTATGCGATCTTTATACTATAGGATCAGTGTATGTCTTATTTATTAAGGTTTAGATCTTGATCGACTGGAGGTAAGTGCCCGCGGCAGTACTTAACAATTTTTATTTACGCAATTCCTAGGACAGTGTGTCACGTTGACTAATGCGTTGAATGACCGTTGCGTAAGTATTAGCTAAATACTTGTGTCTTACGTTCTAATTACTGATAATTAAATATTGACATTATAAATTTTCAGTATATATTCATAATCACTATGACATGGGACTTTTATAGATTGGTTAATTTCTGAGTAAAAGTTGGGTTCATATTAAAAACATTTTAACTTATGCTCTTGATAATTCAACTTTTGCTTGCTTAAGGCACATAGCGTGGACCGAATTTTATTTAAATCTTTTATGTTCTTACAAAGTCTAAGATAAACGAATGCAAACTTATCCAGTAACAAAATAACTGTGACAACATTTCGGTACAGAGATTCTTAATCTTTGGTACCAATTTATTCCGGTTTTAACAAGTACATCTATAATAAAAAGAAAAATAATTCAAGCACGTACTGTACATTTTGTAACACATAATACATACTCAAGCGGTTTTGTTATATGTTTAAAGTCTTAATAGACTTAAAAAAATGAAATAATATGGAACTCATTATGATTATGATCAGGGCAATGTGTAATAAAATTGTTTTTTAATGGAAATGGGGGATGCGGGATAACGTCTAAGCTTTTTTGTTTAAAGGTATAACTGGAAAGAAATGAAACTTTGTTATGATTGAAAATTTAAATACTTAACACACATAAAATTAAACATACAAACTTTCCAGAATATCTATTTAATATTCATATGTAGTAACATTTTAAAAGCATATACTTACTAAACTAATAGGCTTCCATTTAGTTCATTAGTAATTAACAAATTAATAAAGAAGCTTAAGCTACCTCTAATAGAATTGAAATTAACTTTAAAAAGGACGAGTCTGTGTGGTGTTAAAGAAAATATTATAATTTGACATTCTAAAGTTGATTTAATCATAGAGCTTTAGGGGTTTATCACTACTTACAATGTTAACTGTGATGCCAAAATGCAGTAAGACGAAAGAAATTGGCTAATATTTCTGTAAAAACTACTATGCTCCGAGTAACCATTATAACTTTCAAGTTTTAGATTTTATTTTTAGTTTTTCCTCGAATAAGATAGTATGCAAGCCTTTTGATTTGCATCTATGTCGGAAGAACAAAACGGGTCTGTGTCTAATCTGTGGCATCGTAGCTTCTTTACGAATAGGCGTAGCTTTACTCGGATTTTTGGTTCTTAGTTCATTTCTTTGATGATTTGTCTTCATAGAATATTGAATTTTGATGTTATATTAACTTAAATACGTTGACTGTTTTGTATTTCCTTTACAGGTTAGTGTTTATTTTTTTATAATAATCTTTCCTCAGGTTTCAAGCCCGACACTTGACACAGACATGATAATGAAACACAGAATATCTGTATATATGTATATTTGTAATGCGACCTAATAAACCGATTAAATTATTTCAAGCGGAAAACTAACTTGACAGGAAATTAAGAAATTCGTAAATTTAAACAGCTTTCAACTAGTTTGTTTACATAATTTAAAACGGTTTTACCTATTTAACATGATTTCGGATTTCGATAACATCTATGGAATTTTACTAAGCACTCAACTTTTTTTAAAAACCCCTTGAAGATAAGCGTTCTCTTAGGAATGTTATCAGAAGTCTTTGACCTTCTTAGGCCCTTGTCAACTTCCTTCGTAATACGTTTTGATACGCTTCAGCGACAACAATAGTGCAATTTGCTTTTTCAGCTGATTGACATTGAACGCGATGATTAAACTTTGGGAATATATTAACAAAACAAAGTCCTTAAAGAAAAATTTATTACAATTTAATTATACATGTACTTTTATATTTAAATTCTTCATATTAATTCGAAGACATAAATATATCTATGTATTCATATAAATAAAATTGAAGTGCCGACTTCCAAAGCTGTTAGAGGCATACGAAGCTACCAGGTCTATCTAACTGACTGATTGTTCTAGTTAATCTCATAAATGGCTGGAGCGGTATAGACTAGACTTTCATTGGCAGATATGTTATATTATAGGGAGTACGGATGGAGGACTGCT
>JAOSYY010000001.1:7336678-7408916 GCA_025727935.1 Hebomoia glaucippe | reverse complement strand
AAATGGCTGGAGCGGTATAGACTAGACTTTCATTGGCAGATATGTTATATTATAGGGAGTACGGATGGAGGACTGCTTTTATTTACATAAAATGGAAGCTACTAAACTCGCGGTACACTGCTAGTACTTTATAAGATACAAAGACATATAATTTCCTACATAAAGTGGTGAACAGCAATTGTAAAAGAGAAAAAACGCATCAAGTCTCCTGTAATTCGGTATAATAAAATTATGTTTAATACACTATTGTAATCATCGGTTGTAGTGCGCTGGTCATGATCGTGCTACAGAGAAAGCATGACCAAATTATACAGACGATGACACATTTACCCCGCTCCATTAGTTACTACGTGATCATGGAACTTTTATGAGTTATAAGATGTCTATTCTCGGAAGACATTCTTATGTGTTTCTTCATTGGAAAATACCTTGATGCGTGAGTGATAGTAATCAGCATGATTTACATTGATTTATGTAAAAAATATCAACCATAATTGCTAAGTAGAGAAACATGGACAGTAACTTATTTAACCTACAGGTTCTGGAAGCAAAATTCATACCTATTTAGGTATTTTGTATATAACATGAATCTACGCAAAATAAATATAAGCTTCTTTGAATAAAAATGTTTCCTAGATAATTCAGCTAGAAAACAATGAACGACAGTATTTTGAGTGTTTTAAGAATGTGTTGTTTTGAAATGGACAGTTTATTCTAAATAATACCTCTAGCCACTGGACATTAATCTATCTATCTATATATCTGTCGACCATTTTGTTTATAATATCTAAAGTCTACACTGAGACCAGCCCAAAAATTTTGGATCCCATTTTGAGAATATGGCACGCGCGGCTATGTGAATTTTTGCAAAATTAAAGGTTACATATAAAAATACAACAAGGTTACACTTATACATATATTCAAATTAAAGAACGTATACAATAATTTATATTTCGAAAGTTAATCAAATCAGGATTGAGTTTGGTAGAAAATTCTTAGTAGGATCATAATTAAAACAAAATGGCGACGGAATTGCAGTTACAACACACCTATGTTGTATGTACATCATGTATGGCAAAGCAAATCCCAATAGGTACATTTGTTACATCAACTTTCTAAACACTTCCTTCATTTTCTATTAATTTATATGGTTATGAAGAAATGGTCTCATGACGCCTGCATTAGAATTACTCGTTACTTCATTTAGAATTAGCGACTCGCGCCGGTGTTGCACGTTTGCAACTTACTAATGAAGAAAAAGAAACCTAAACTCAATCCAACTACCCAATCACATAGATTAATATAAACAATGCGCCGCGGTGTCATTTTGTTAGTTTGCTAGTTGACGATTATGATAATATAAAAGTAGCCTAAATCACTCCTCAGGAATCTGCCAATGAAAGTCCCTTTAAAATATGTCCAGCCATTTTGAAGATAGAGGAAGATTCAGAAAAAATTTAAAACATATTTTTGTGATAATAACCGTGTATGTATATGAATTAAAAACTGATACTTAAAATTTATTTATACATACCTTTAGATGAGTTTTACTCGTATGAATATGTATTACAAATATTCAGTTGCACCTGCCTTATGTTAAATGCTTCATACATCATTTAGCAAAAAAGGTATGCAATACAATTGCACATCATGTATATTGTATAACAAGATACATTCTATGAAAAAACATTAGTGCAGAGGTAAACTTATACAAACCATGCAAGGCGCCAGCTTCCTATTAGGAATTATGACATTATCTTGTCTTTTTCAAATCAAATACGATGGATAAGGACACTTCCTTATCTAAGTGGATAACAGTTACGCATGGCTTCTATAAATATCTAATCGATTTCACCTTAGTATTTTTGCTATAGAGCGCGCACAACCCTTATTATATGTGGTAACAGGCATCGTTAATGTTTAAAAATTGTAGTCTCTATTTTTTTTCGTTTCTTTAGCTGACTAACAAAATTTTCTAAAGACTAGCTAGTAAACATGAAAGTTAGACACCAGGAGGAATCTAAGTGTAGGTACATATTTGCAAAATTTTAAATTATACAGTTATATTGTGTCCGAGATTCTGATATTTTAGACAAACGGGCACACAACCAAAACAAATTTACTTATAGTTTTGGAGGTGCACTATATTTTCATTACAAGTATGTACATACTCTAGGACTAATACAAAAGTATCATGTTTGCGGATGTCCTATGTCATAGTGAATGCACTCAATGTGCAGCTGGCATAACGGTCGCGTGTCATCTGCTCATCGCCCATCGCCATACGCCACGCTACGGTCGGTTGTTTCACGCGTGCCATAACCAAATACGTCAAACATAGAACGTCTAATGATCATTGAAATTGGAATTACATTTTCAAATTCCGAACATGACTGACATTCCCAATAGAAACCTGAAAACATCGGTTCTTATCTAAAAACTAATTTAATTCGCAATGTTGACATCGGTGGTTTTCGCAACTTCTATGAAGAACGTAAAAAGGCGGGAAAATAGAAATGTCGAAAAAAACGTTATGCGTTTTATTTAAGATCGATATTGTGACATCCTTGTAGTGATTGGATCTCTATGGTTACAACCAGGTGTTAAAAATATTCCCTTTTTATTTGCGAGGGTCACCGCTTGCGCCCCTTGACGCACTTATAATATACAGTATGTATTTTTTTAAAAAATGTTAATTTTCATTCCACAAGTATCAACAATTAAAATCTAATAATAATGTTATGGTATAATTGAACTTAAATAAAATAAGTATCCTTATAAAATCAAAATATACTAAAAAAATAATATCTAAAATTTTTGTTTTAACTAAGAAAATATTTACCATATATAAATTAATTACTTTCAAATTCCATTCGAATGACGTCAATTTAATTCAAATTCAAATTAGTAATTAAAACACCTGATAAAAGCTAATTTAGACAGATAATAAAATCAAGGACAATGAAAATTCAGAATTAGTCATAAAAGTAGTTTGTACCTTCAAGTATCGAAAAATTGCAAGATTTTAAATATAATATAATAGTATAATATAATAAATATAGTAGGCAGTAAAAAAAATTATAAACTTAAGCCTATAAGGTTGTTGATAATTAGCTTAGTTGCTTGTGTAAGCTTTTAAAATATGTTATCTTATTGAAATGGCTTCTACTAAGCTATAATTGATTAGATGCGTCATTTAAACAAACATGCTGTTTTTATTAAACTTAAAATCGGCATCCTCATTTTTACAATAATCCTTGGTCAATGTGCACAGCCTTAAAGTACTTACAACAATACATCAATCAAATTAATTCTAAACAAATATTTATGATATCATCGTCTTACACACCAACCGTTTCATTCAATAGTAACCGGTGTATTATTTTGCGCAACAGTTTATAATCAAGCATTAAACATATTGATTAAACACTGTCATTAGTTAGTCAATTTCATGTAACATTTTTAATACACGCACTTAAAAAATCAAAACATAAATGAACAACCTGTATAGTTGTAGATAACTCCACACACTCGGCTAAACTTACTGGTTCCCAAACATCTGTCGGAACTCGGAACTCAAAAAGGTTCAATACTGTTGCGATCCGACCATTATACTTTCGATGTTAAGAAAAAATAATAATTCTGATACATACTGTACTAGTTACGTGAAACTATTACAACATGTGTATTTATTTTAAAATGAAGATATATGTTTTCACTAAATTCGGTAAATTAATTTAAAGTATTGATAGTTTTGATAAATCGTAAATTTCTATCAACGTGAAGCATGTTTAATATAATAAAACTGCATTAAATATTTTTGTTTGTGCTAAATATTGACAAGTAATAGATGTCTTTCATAAATCGTCAAATAACTTAAAATTATCGACGTCTTTTAGAAAGCACATTATGCAATACAAATTTACGTTAGATCACTCTGACGCAAATTTGTATATGCAAACTGACGCTAAGTAAGTTGAGAGCCAAGTCAATAAAAGAAAAGAATATCGTAAAAATTCAAAAAAGTGATGTTAGATAATGGGATGTTATGATAAATACTTATTATATAAATACCTACTTTTTACATTAAATAGTGTGCATGAAAAATTTGCATGTTTCTACTACCTATTTTCCATTTTTTAATTTGTAACATACGAAATAAATATTGTATAGCCTAGACTAGAAAAAGTAAAATTCTCACGTAAAATGACCACTGAAAATAGTAAATTATAACGTTTAACACAATAAGGCGTGTTCATAGAGCACGCGCCACCAACATATGGCTGATAAGGAAGTGTGACTGTTCCAGTAGAAAAAATAAAAAGGTTCCCGTCACGTGCCAGTCTCTTCGTTTTTTTTTAATTGGTATAGGCGTGGGAACTTTACAATATTTGTATTGGGGATTCGGAATCCAAGTTTAAAACTTT
Organism: Hebomoia glaucippe; assembly: GCA_025727935.1. Lineage (NCBI taxonomy): Eukaryota > Metazoa > Arthropoda > Insecta > Lepidoptera > Pieridae > Hebomoia > Hebomoia glaucippe. Next base: position 7,404,489 of record JAOSYY010000001.1, on the reverse strand, counting down.
ATGCAAGACCTTTTAAGAATGTTTTACTTCGAATTTTCAAGTTTCCGGTTAGAGAAGTATAACGTTAAACTAAGTCCATAGTTAGAATCTATTGTCAATTAAGAAAATTATTTTATAAGTAGGTACAACAGATTTTTTGTAGAGAGAGTAAATATAATGAGCAAGGAAAAGTACTTGACTAAAACAACAAAGACCTTAAAAATGATTATTATACTCTTAAATATACAAGTATCTTATTCATAATCAGCAGATATTTTAAAATTTGTAATTTAAGAGAGGATTTTTAAAATATTGATGGTCCTTACCGGTCCCTTTGTATAATAAGCACTTAACCTGCCTATATTGTCAGTTGAGGTTTTATGGAGTGAATCACCTGGATATTCCATTGACTCAATTGCTTGTGACCTTGACAAGCAATTGATTAAGGGTTTGACATTTAGATTACCGTTGGCAGCTGCGAATTGCTAAGCAATTAACTATTTCAGCGCAGATGTTTCACGTAAATGGCACGTTTGCCGTTTGATGTTTTTCTTTTATCAAACCTTACAGAAATTTCTAGTATTTTTTGTTTGCCAATTTTAATAAGAAGGTTTAAATCGAATGCAAATTCAACTCAGTGAGTTGACAAACTCCTATAGAGATTTATTAATAAAGCAAAAATAAAATATGCATTGATCTTATCACAATAGCTATGGTCGAGTTTCGACAATTGGGCGATTACTATTAGCTCTAACTATTCTAATATACATATAATATTGTACTATTGCTTTGTCATATCAAAGTAACAGCTTCTTTCTAAGTCCATGTAAAATTAGGTGTGTACAGAACTTATAACAGGAATACCTACTATAACATTTTTGTCTATATGTCTGTTTGTTCCAGCTAGTCTCTGAAATCATACCATAAAGTTTACCTTAGGTATCTATCATCATCATATCAAGACTGGTAAAATCGGGAAACACACAATATGACAAAATAAAACGAGCACGTTCAAATGTATCTAATTCCCTGTCCGCTTACCATGAAATTGACACCATCCATAAAAGGTCTATCTCGAAATGCTTATTCACTCAATAGATCAGTGTTGCCAACGTCTCCACATTCTCGTGGAGCAGGAATGTTCTTTGTCTCTTCACCAAATGTGGAGACATAATCACCGAGCTGGTATGTGCACGTGCAAATACATAAAGGTACTATAATTGACAGTACTTTATGATGGTTAATGAAGTCTTGAGTTTTTTTTCAATTACTTTACTTAAGTGGCACTTAAATCAGCCTTTTTGTACTAACTATTTACGACGTTAAAATGGGGGCATATTATTTAATTAATTATTTCTTAAAGAAAAATATATAGCGTGTGTACACACGTGACTACAAAATACTTCTATAATATCTAAGTACAAAAATATATGTTACAATTATAAATAGTAATAATGGCTCAGCGGTCGAAATTTAACCGTATTTTTTTTACAAAGAAAATAAACGAAAATAACCTAATCTTTATTGCTATAAGATAGAATTTTCAATTCTAAAGATTAACGCGAAAGGTGTTAAAAGTAATAGAAAAGCTAATCATACACGCAACTCTCCGTTTTCTATATAATTCCCATGTTCTATATTCCTTAAACTAGTTTACGATAGCGTACTTGGCAATATCCAATAATTGCGGAATAATTGGATAAAGCACGTCATAAATGGTTGTTTTCCGCTTAAAAGAGATGTGGTAATGTATTAAAATAGACTTGCATTTACGTAATACAAGAGGCGTATCTAATTCATAATAATTCTATTTAATGAATGACCAAATAGGCCATTTTCTAAATTGTATTGAACAAAAAATTGAATATTAGGATTATGTTTTCAATATTTAAATTGGTTGACTGAAATTAAGTTGGTGATAAATTGAATATGTATAAATATGCATAGCATATAGTTAGAATTGTTGTTTAATCTAATCTACAATATTATCGTGCTATGACATATCTCTCAGAAATAGATAAAGGACAAAAGGAGCAATTTCATTTTGAAATTGAAAAAATTGGTATATTATGACCGGAAATAACGTTATATTTTTAATATCTTGGTAAATAAGTATTATAGTATGTATATAAATTCCGGTCTGCTATAATGTAGTATAAAAGGTGTATAGTACAAATTTTTAAGTTGTTAAAGAGTTTATATTTTACAACGAAACTCTTTGAAAGGCTTTTGTCTGATTGCGTGTATTATGGAAAAGATTACAAACAATTAACATTGCTCAGAAATAATTCATGGTTTACAGATAATTACGAAAACATGACTTATTGGTCATTTGTTTATAATCTATATGGGAATGGTATGCAATACACGACGTTCGCAAAAGGTTAAATTTATACAGTCTCTTACAAAATTACAGGTATAGTTTTAAGTTTTAAATAATTATAAATGCACATATACTTAATGTCTTTTAAAGAAATAACATTTCAGGTAAACTCTATATATAAAATCTTTTCTGTTTTAATTTTTTATTCTGGTCCAGCCACAATCCAATGGAATAATTGATGATTTCGCGGAAATCGTTTACGTAGATCTTAAAGTTAAATTTAGAAACTGTTTACCGCGCACATTGTTATCGAACGCAGGGATATGTCACTTGACAGACAGCCATTTTAGAATCCTAATGAAACAATGCCGATGTCAGTCACGTAATTATGGCGGGACTTTGCCTCTGCATTACGCATTGACCACAAGTTGGCGACAGCTAGTATTTTCAACATTTTATGTTTGAACCGTTTGTTTAAAGTTATGGTTTATTTTCTTTATTTGAGATTAAATAACAAAGGCTACATTTCATATTCATACCGTGCGATTATTAAATTTTCCACTATATAATTAATTGATTATATTCGTAAATAAAAGAACATTAATCACTCCAAGAAATGTTGACAAATTAATTTGACATTTCAGGAATATTGTAATAATTAGGTTCAATATCGTTGATTCGTTTCGATGTGTAGAAATAATTTACGAGAACGAATAAAATACATAATCACGCAACCATTAAACAATACCTTGATTATTTTAACCACTAATTAAGTTGTAGGCCGTTAGACAGTTGAATGCACAGATTAAGCTGTATTTATTCGTAAGTATTAATTAATCTGTAATACAACATTTCGTGAAAGTATTTGTTGGTTCTCAAAACTTTTTTGAGAAAGTCAGTTGAAAATTATTTATCTCACCATATTATACTTATAGATAATCAAGGTAAGTTATATCCGTAGTAACAATTACATTCCCACGGCAATAAATTGACTAGTTCCCATATTTATAGCACCTTGACGCTTCGTCAACTCTTTTAGTGATCAAAATGTCATTATTTTAATATTAAAGAAATTGACACCACATTTACCTGCAACGGCAAGTATCAATTATTTACATACGTAACATAACGTCGTTCTAACGTTGTTGGATAAAGATCCAAATGTATAAAAAAGTAAAGTTTACTATGTCCACAGAATATATTGAACGTATGCCTAAAAATATTATACAGTTTCTCCATGGAGTCCTTGTCAATATCGCAATAATTTATTAAAATAATAAAAATCAATTCGCTATTTAGTGTAAATTAATTGATGTTTATTAGACGCAGATATGAATTATTAATATCTTCTACCGCACAAAAACAGAACTGCAACTAAATTGCTTCCTTGTTTATTTTAATCGTGTAGACTTCTTTTAATCTACAATCACTCAGGTTACATATTTTAATTAAAAATACATATATGATAAAGTTTGTACAAAAAAATTATATATTAAGTTCAGTTCCATTGTATTCTATACTCTACGCCATTGACAACAAAATTGCTCTACGGTACAATCGTAGTTTTAAATTGGTTTAAAATGAGAATAGATGAATATCAACTATTGTCAGTCAGATTTGTATGACATCCGGTTAAGGTGGATTGAGCCTATTTGTTACAAATGAGATTAGATTTTACCAAGGTTAAAAATTGCGGGTAGCTGGACAGAAATTTGAAAACTATGTTAACCTCATAGCGATCACGTAATAAAATGTATATTTCAAAATTAAATTTAAAGAAAACGTACTGAATTTACATGTACTCAATACATAAGTATACTATTTGTCTTGCCTACTTTTTACAACAAAATAATACAAAACCTTTTTGGAGTTTTTTTTTTCTTCTGACGTATCACAACTTCCTAGTATATCTGATTCATACGTTATCTTCTGTAGTCAATATTGTACGCAAAAATTGGAACAAGCTGCGATAGTAAGTCATTTCCATGACTCATCGATGACGAATTTCATTCATAAAAGCCGGTTCCACGTTCGATTCTCAGCGAATGTAGAATATTGTTCCGAGAAGATATCGTGTTATTAAAAGATTTGTGAATCGCTTATGAGTCATCAAGTAAATAGGATATATCATTCATCAAAAAGGTTCAAAAAGTACGAGCGGAGTAACTTTCGCGTTCTTAAAATACATAAAGGCTCTATATTTACATATTAGATAGATTAGCATGAAACTAGTTAAAAGGAAACTACACCATGAAAAACTTATGCATTTGATGCAATCTTTTTTTTGATCTGACCATTATTAATAATAGACATATAATACCTTTTTGAACATAATTCCTTTATTTTATTTATTTTATTCGTTTATATATACTGTTTTCATCTTGATTCAGTTCAAGATATACGAATAAGTATTGTGGTGGTACCATACAAGTAATACAAAAGTGCCTTATATCCCTTACTTGTATTAAGTCGTTAAAAGCATAGCTATGTTTAAACTAAGTTTAAACCAGTATGGCTTCTAAGTAGATATTATGTGACAAGTGACTGACTCACCTGTTCAATAACTTTCGCAGAGCCTAATGAACCTGCAATAAGAGAAAATTCATAAGTTTCCTGTAATTCTAAGAGAAAATCAATTACATTTCTATAGACAAGTTTTTCTTCAAAAGTTGAGCAATATGAAAAGGTATTTATGACGACTGTAAACAAATTTTTATTATGAAATACATTCAATAACGTACAATAACGAGATACTTCAATTTTATTTTACTGTTTTCGTATCTTATTTGATATAAACTTATTTATCTTTTACAGTTTATTCGGACATAGTTTTCGAACTTAACACAAGTAATTCAATATTCTAAAAGCTTACTTCAGGTCTCAAAAATAATGTCTTGAACCAGCCTTTTGTTTAATCCAAATAAGTTATCACGAATATCAAAATTTAGAGAAAATAACAATCTGACTGTCTGAAGATGATAGGAAATGTAATTTTTAAATCGAAGCTTTTATAGTATATTCGACACATATAATAAATTCGTAAGTTCAGGCTAAGAATGCTTATATTGATTTTCATCTTAAGTACACTAGTAACTTACAATGACTATTGTATGTAGATTCGATAGAACGTAACTTGAAAAAAATATTTTGAAATGACACAAAAAAACTAGATGCAAGAAATATTAAAAAAGCATTTGCATACGAGTGATATGAAATGCCTATTAATATGATCAAATTACACTCTTAACGTATTATTTAGGAATAAATATTTACAGCGAAAGATAAACTCGGGTACCAAATGAGTCTTCAACAGAAAATATATAATAGTAGCAAAGAAAGAGATTAGACAATAAAGAGGGAAGGCACCACGGAAGTCTTGCAGTTAAAATATAACATTGACTTAATTCCAACGCATTTATTAACTTTCGTCAATAGATGGGACTATCTATTGATGAAAGTTGTTTTATACATTTATTAAATCATTCTCAGTATCGGTACGAGGCGATCATAAAAAGAGGTTGAGGTTTTTCTTTGTAAGCAACCTACTAATGCTGCAGTACTTAATAATATACGTTTGTAAAATCTGTATGTTTAGTGGCTTCAGTAGACTCCGGAACGATCGATAGATACTAATACAAATGTTAGGTACTTTAGATATTGTTCTATTTTTTTATGCGATAGGATGGCAAACGAGCATACAGTTCACTTATATTAAGTGATTTTTGTCGCCCATGGACACCTCTAAGGTCAGTAAATGTAAAAGACGCGTTGCCAACGTTAAGGCCTTGTTTTATTTTTATTTCGAGTATTCACAAATTAATAGTCAGAAATCGAAACGCCTATAGCATTTCACGACTTTTCCATCTATTGAAGTTTGCTGTTTTCCTATTATTTCTTCTTTCTGCCAATTTCATATGTCATCGTTCATCACTCAAACAATCCATCTTTTCTTTGGCCTTCCCTTACATCTTCTAAATAAAATATTCATATGAGCAAGAAACGACATTAAGCTGTTCTCATTGAAAATATTTTAATAAGCTGTTGAGTCACAATGAGGCGTTGACGCGTGTCAGCTATGCAGTTGGAACGTAGATGGTTCACTGCTAAGATAAATAGTTCATGGTGTAATATTTAAGAGTACATTTAATATGTAAAATTCTCGTGTGACAATGTTCCCATACTCCTCCGAAACGGCTCGACTGATTCTTATGAAATTTTAAATGCATATTCAGTAGATATGAGAATCGACTACTATTTATTTTTCTTCCCCCTAAATTTAAGGGTGGTTCACCCCTAAATTTGTTTTGTATTTTTTTGATAATATTTTTGTTTTTATTTTTTTATGTTATAACATACAACTCCTTATTTTTAATAGCGATTTATGTGGCAAATCGACGTTTGTTGGGTCAGCTAGTAACCATACAAATAATGTTCGTTAATGGTAGATAACTTGTCACTAATAAAATTCAACTGTCTGTTTGTAATAACAAAATAACTAAATACCTATGAATGTAAATCCTGTACTTACTTAGTTTGGTATGTCTGTGTGTACCGGCAAATATCTCAAACTAAATACAATTTGAAAGGATTATATTGTATATTTTTAATATTCTTATGTCTTAAAGCCATTGTAGAGAAACTGAAAACGATTTTACAGTTATAGTTTATCTGAGGTCGTATCGTTTAGTTACTTCGCAAAAAAAATTACGGAATATATTCAATTATTTCACTCACTAAAAATGAATTACAGTAAACAAATATTATACGTCAATGAAACAAAAGCATAAAGAATGACGATATTAATTATTGATTCATCCCCTCTAGTTAAATGGTTTTGAATTCCCACATAATTAAGGTAATTCTAATTTATGTTATTAATCAATGATGTTGTTGATTAAGATTGCAAAGATCTCTTTTGTTTAAGGTCCCACAAGTATTAAATAGCCAATCAAATAAATAATTATCAACCGGATGGCTAGAAATTTAGTCACCATCGGCCACCATGCTCGATAGTGTTATATTACTTGTAATACGACCTATTCCTACCTCCGCTTCGAGATAAATTCTGTGAAATAGAATGCCACGTTTAGTTAATCTATTACGTGCAGTATATTATAATACTGTAGCAAAATCACTATTAAAATAAACTATCATTCTTTCTCAAAATAATCTCTTAGAACACATTTTAAATGTGTACACATTAAAATACTCGCCTAATGTGTTAGGCTTACGAATAAGACGCTAGGTATGTATACCTTTACCTTAACTCGTCTTTTAGATTTATATTATCAAGTAGTGTACATATTTTAATGTATTTGAGTATGATCTTGATTACGAAATTACAACCGTATCGACGAGGCCGCTAAAATGTTGCATGTCTTCATAAATATGCTTTTTAATTTCCATTGGGATGCCAGGTTATTTTCGAACAATTCGTTTTCGATTTTTAAAAAGCTGGGGTTTTATATTGAAATACTATTTTGCAAGTTTACTATGTACACACTGCGTCCCTAAGTATTTAGACTTAATCTATGTATTTCTGAATGCTGAAAATGGATAGTATGTAGTGTAATTATTAGTAAATGCGGAATATTATATGACACAATTATGTGAAAATCTTATGTAAGTATTGACGAGTATTATAAAAAATAACTTTTTTACATTGAAAGATTAAAGATTTGTACGAAAGTATGATTTTATCACTCCACATAATTTGGTTATTAGACAAGACGCGCCTCACGTTTCTCCTTCGACTGACAATGACCTCTAAGTTGAGGTTACATAATTTATACTTAATACTAGTACTTGTTCCCATAAAGACGGCTTAAGCCGTGTTCATTTTCGTAATAGCATGTTTCAAAGTTTAATTTACAAAACGAACAAAATCTTTATTAAAAGAAAGTTTAAAAAATGAATAGTGGCCGATAGTAATAAAGGAAGCAAAAAGCTTCATTACTTAATCATCGACTTTAATAATAAATCTAAGTCGCAATTATCATTTGTTATTCCTATTCCACGTCCCCAATACCTATTTGTTTCAGGAAGCCGTATGTTACCTGTCGGTCAAACAACGGTATGTCGATAAGTTGCCATTAAAAGTGTACCAAGAATGTAAGTACTTGGCAGTAGAGGTATATGGAACGATTTGACCCACTGTTTGACCCACTTTACTAGATAAAGAGTATTGTACATGAAATTATCAACATCGATATGATAACCATAATTTATGTCATCCTATGTAACCTGAGTTTTGGTCTATGGAGTAATATATATATTCTGCGATTACGATACGGAACAAAATATTAATATGAACGTGGTCGGTATTTAGTTCTTAGAAGTTATGAATTGCAGACTATAATATAGGAAACAAATTATTCTATTTCTGTTATGTATGGGATAATTAATAAAAATTCTTAAAAAAAACAAAATTTCCAGATATCATTAAAGATATCAGAACACTTCCGCGGGGATCCTTACTCTTATAATCGATTATTATTTATAGTTCTTTTGAAAATTTAAAATTTAAAAATAAAAAAGATATTATATGAAAGTTAGTTATCTGCATTTTTTAAATAATTGCATTCTGTAATACGCCTGTGAAAAATTATGTAAGTATAAATCCACATATCATGTATAGCAATGATTATAAAGACAATTTGTACACAATTACTGACGCTGTTCAACTCGATCACACCATTTGAACACTTACTTAAGACTTAAATTTTCCTTTTAGTTTGACCACAAGTTCAGCCGTCAACAAATTAATAGGTAAATATTACAATACTTGTAATTGTAAATCTAACTGGGTCTTGCTGGTCAACCGGCCACATTCCTACATGAATCACGTTTTTTTGTGACGCATCATTCAACTTAACAAAAACTTTAAATTACAAAAAGTAATGCAAGTTGGTTTAGCTATTAAAAGAAGAAGTATCGATGATAGTCATCGTATACATATAGCCGGCTTGGACCAGAAAATAGTAATATAGGAAAATGGTGAGAACAGAATGCACATTATATTTTTTTAGAAATTAAAGACATATTACGCACTAACGAATTCATAATATTGTTCAAATAGTTAAAATTTTTCATAAAATATTAAAATTTCAAAACAATATTATTTTAGTGAATATTCTAAAATATTTTCAGAAATAAAGATGTAGAGGAAGTTGTAATGTATTGGCAAGATATTATGCCTCAAATATGTCCATATAAATTGCAATACATATATTTAAAAACAATATAATTGTCGACTTACCTTCAACTTTTTAATGAACGAATGATAATCCAAAAAAGTCCTGTATCAAGATAACATCCATTACGTTAGAAAAACACACCAAATTTCTCTTTATAACTACTAAACACTGTTACACTACGTGAGAATGTCGGCGTTAGCGAGACGCATTAGATTCGTACATTATCCGCACGCATACCGCACGACTGCACGACTCAACTGCTGCGATTACGTTTAAAGAATACAAATTAAAAAACAACGTAAAACTTGCTGACTTCTGGCGTTAGCAGTAAGTCGGCGTTTTAAGGGAATCATAGACTCATACGATAATAATTTTCAGCGCTATCTAGTGACAATTAAAGGTATTATATGTTTCTTTTCTACAGTAATGTGGTTAATATATGATGATTTGGAATCTCTTTTTATGTCTTAATGCCTAATTTTCTTTTAAAATAAGTCTGAATCTTTATATCACTTTGTTGTAATAATATACTAAGCACAACAGAAACATCTTGTTTTTACTCTGTGCTATATTCATGCTATCTTTTAAATTTATCTGTGCTACGTGAGGAATCATTCTTTCTCTGTCAAAATGGCTACCGCTCAGGAGGTGCGTGTAATAATTTTGATTATAAATATTCTGTACTTTGTTTCGAATACTTATGATTATTCTTATTAAATGTTTAATTTATCGTGATTTCAGGCTAGACGTGAACCAATACAAGCCGTTCAAGTGTTCGGCCGTAAGGTAAGTTTTTTGTGAAGTCCACGTGTTTTTTATTCTAATATTATTCTTCTTACATTTGTGTTCAAATTTGTGTTGAAATTACTGTCTTTTGTTTAAAAATAATCAATTTGTCTATAATTTTCACTAAAAAGTTATGGAATAAACCTTCGACGCTAGCTGTTGCATATAACCAATCTTAGTTTCAACAACTTTTTATGAAAGGAAGAGTTCTCTCTATCTTCCCAACCATATTTTGTGTGCTTTAAGATCAAAATAAATTTAAAGTAAAAAAAAAACCTGAATTCCGAATAACTCCAAAACATAACCTATATTTCAAAATTAAACTAAATTATTACTTAGATTGCCGTATCTTAATAATGTATATAATTGCTTATTTAATACCTTATTAAACAAGCAGTATTTATTGTAGCTATATATTTTATGTATATAATTATTTATTATATCTAATTTTTGTATACAGAAAACAGCCACAGCAGTTGCTTACTGCAAGCGTGGTCATGGAGTACTCCGAGTAAACGGACGTCCCCTTGACCTTGTGGAACCCCGTCTACTTCAATACAAACTTCAGGAACCTATCCTTTTGCTTGGCAAGGTAAAGAAATTCTCATCTAGTCTTCAACATTTCTTATGTCGACATAAGTATAAGGGTTTTATTGTCTAATCAAACTTTAGTACTCTTCATATATGTACATATGTATATTATTCTCTAACATTGTTGTTACATACAGTAATGGCATCTGGGTGGTTGCTTTTGATATTTGACATCATTACTACTATTTATTTGATGGGGTAGCGGGCAAACATCCATCTATTTATTATAAATATAAATTTGTTGAAATGAATATTCGCTTTTTATGTAAATATTTATTCCTCTGAATACTCTCTTAGGCATATCAATTATGTGACAATATTACAATTTCATACTACTATAAAACTGAAAAAAAAAGTAAATGATGAATACAACTTATTCCGAACCTGATCGTTTGATGTGTAGTGAGAATTACTTCTGATTCATCTTGCAGGATTATTAATAAAACTTCTCACATCAAAATATTAACAATTTTATTCAACTTCACAGGAGAAATTCTCTGGAGTCGACATTAGGGTAACAGTTAAAGGAGGTGGTCATGTTGCACAGGTTTATGCGATCAGACAAGCTATCTCCAAGGCTTTAATCGCCTTCTACCAGAAATGTAAGTTCTAAATTGTAATACTTATTTTCAACTCAGCAGCACTTTACTATTAAAAATATTAGTCTATTATTTTCATTTATTAAATAAAAATGGTTTAAATATTTTGAATCCCTTCTTTCCAAAGCTGCCTTGTTCCATGCAAGGTAGTCATTTCAGGGAAGGGAGATCAACTGTAACATTTACCAAGCAGCCTGTGTTTATACCTGGCTAGTTTGAAATGATTACAACATCAAATTTTCTTTTTATACAAATAATAATTGAGTAGATACATATGTAAATGTATTTTTATGGAAAATTGAACTTTTAAAAGTCTATTTACGAATGCATGTGAAAATTGACATTCTTAATATTTATTTAAAAGTAGAATACTAAGATACTAAGGGTGGACCGTAATGAAAATGGATCTAAATAATTATGTAAGTTAATACTTGTATTATATTTTCCAGTTGTAGACGAGGCATCGAAGAAGGAAATCAAAGACATCCTCGTTCAATATGACAGAAGTTTGCTGGTAGCGGACCCCAGGCGTTGCGAGCCCAAGAAGTTCGGCGGTCCAGGTGCCCGCGCAAGATACCAGAAGTCTTACCGTTAATCTGCTTACATGCGCACGCGCTGGTATTGCGTTGTTCTCTGTGCTCGGCGCAATATCATTGGGTGTTTTTAAAAATATAAAATAAGAAAAATCTTTTGTTTCATTTATTACACGTTGATTTGAGTTAAAACATTAAAAATTGTTCAATAAAAAAGAATGTTCATTAGCATTATAACTAGAGATCTTTGGTGGATCTTGAAACACATCACATATATTTAAAAAAAAACTAAAAAGTAATACGTATTTTAGGTTTTTAAATTACTAGTTATGGACAAAACGGAAAGATATTTATTTGAGAGAGAGAATTGAATAATTTAGTGAGTTTCTTTAATAGATCTCTATAGTATGGCAACGTATGTGTGAAGTAAAGGGAAATTATCAAATTTCTGCTCTTCTGAACCAGCCTAATGTAATATTTCTTGGCTCTTGTTTAAATGTCCCGGTCAGCTGACAATTTGCTTCGCTGTGTACTTTTCCCCTGGAACTAGTCTTTTTTAATTTTACCACTATTGTAGTAAAATCAATTGGTTATAAATACTAAAACTTATGACAGTCTATGCTATATACTATACAGTATTTGTCAAACTTCATATGTCAATCTGTAATTCGTAGTTTCGCGCGTAATTTAAAAACCAGAGATTAATTTCACATGACTGTTTATTCAGTCTGTTTTAGTGTTAAAATATTGGCAACTAAATAATTGCAAACTTCCTATATTCCGTACTGAAAACATCGATTCTCGGCAGATCACGGAAGTTAAGCAACATCGGGGCGGTCAGTATTTAAATGAGTGATCGCTTGGGAACACCGTGTGATGTTTGCTTTTTGTCATTTTTTTTTATTATAAATCAATGATTATTTGTTGTTTTATTTTTAGGTAAATAAAAATTAATATACGACCTTAAAACAAATAATCAGCGTGGCAATGTATCTTAGCGTCTGTCAACTTTAAAGGTAATTTACACGTTCCTACACTTATTAAATTATTTTGCTAAAAATATGTTACTCTAAGAAAAGGGAATTTATAAATCATCTTAAAGTTTCTACCGTCCTCTTAAGAGCCATTAGTTCCTTAAAATACAGTGTACCTAGTTAAAATGATTTAATATAAAATCATCTATCATCAATCGGCAGTTCCATAAAAAAAACAAGGGTATATAAAAGCTCTATATCTATGTTAATTGCTTTTATACCAGGGAAAGAAAAATAATACAGTGTAAAAATGATAACATTTATTGTCCTTTATTAAATTATATCCAATTAATAATAATAACAGTTAATTACCGCGCACATTTTTAAATGCATCTTGTTATAACTCGAATTTGTTTAATATCTTAATGGATATGTTTAGTTTATTATTGGATTACTTTTATTATGAATTCTGACGGTCACCGCATACCTAATATAGATATAATAAGTATTTCAATATCCAAGTAATTGAATGCATTTTACTTTCGTAAATTTTAACAACACTTGATGTACCGTGTAAGCAGTAAACCGCAACAAAATAAAAACGAAATTATACTACTTATATAAACAGAAAAATCTAAATAGTATAATAAAACAGTTTCGTAGTCGGCTTCTATCTGTTCGCTCATTTTTTGGAGTAGTAATGAATTTAGATTTTGTTTTTGTTGTCAATTTCTTGAACAAAATATTGTATAAATATCCTAATTGAACCTTTTACACAAAAGTTACAGAAAATTACAATTAATCGTAATTTCATTTAGTCAATAAGTTGGACCCATGCGAAGCCGAAGCAGGTTTGTAGTCTAATTATAAACTAATGGACGTTAGCATTAGGTTAATATTAGTAAATATTAATGTCTTTTAAATATTAAATTACGTGTATAAATCTTTATTAAAAATTTAATTCTCACAGATCTATATGAGATTTATTGGCACATATCAGATTAATGTTACGAGTTTTAAAACTTTGACAAAGTTTGAGATGAGAATTACGCTCTCATAATTTATCTCGTTATTTCTCATTAACTAATTCTAGTACAAATTCTAATAAAATTTTCTCTTTGATTTATTAGGATCCTTTTTTATATTTTTATCTTAAATATTAATTTAATAATAATTAATATCTTGGAAAACCCAGGTCTTTTAAAAACAAACATAGCCGCTCGTTAGCCTCACAAAATATTTAAATATAGTGGGTAAGTATAAAGTTAATAATTCACTAATCATTACATTAGAAATTATTTTGAATATATTCTAATGTGTAATAATACCATTCAATTGAGGAATTTCAAAATTATTATGACAAATAGCTGCTTCAGATCTAATAATATGAAGCTTATTCACGATTTCTCGACTTTTTCTTCGTGAATGTCTTCAAACTTTGCTCCCATTCTCTTCAACGCTATGACGGCTGCCACTGCTTTTGCCCAACGTTTCTTGATAACATATCGCTTCAGTTTAGTCTTTGTTACGTGCAATTCCGTACAGACCGACGACTGGATAAGCCAAGGGTGCGTCAAAGTTGTTGACGCTGTGAGCCGATCTCTAAACAAAGAATATGACAATTAATAACAATTAAGTACGTCCCAGTTTTATAGGATATCAAACACATTTATACATTATAAAATAAAATCACGTAAGTCAAACAATAATTATACAGTAACTGTCTTGCTATTATTTATTGACAAGATGTTAGTAGAAGTCGAGTGATACGAGATATCTAAAATAAAACACCAAGAATATTATTAAGCCTTATATTGAAACAACATACATAATTAACAATAAATTATACTTAATACAGCACAAATACTTAAATTAAGTACAGTTAAGGAACAAAATGGATGTACGAAAGAGTAAACTTAAACTTTGTGCTTATTTTATTTACAGAGTATAAAAATTACAACTGTGAATGTAAACAAATCCAAAATTGTATCTCAGTCTTGTTCTGCTATCGGATGATACAGACCTTTGAGTATGGAGACTAGATTCGTATAAAAATTGTCGTCTAATGTAATTTTTATAGTAAATCTTAGAAATAATGTCATTTTCCTACTTTGGTAACCTACAATTCATTCAGAAAGATAAACTAAATTATGCTTAATAACATGTAAAATATTCATGATACAAAAAAAATATGTCATAAGTGAGATCAATTTTTACACACGGACACTGTTTTAACGTTGTTATGTTAGATCCTCTTGCACAATTATTAGGAGTTCACCTTTCTGAATAATGTCATGGCACACTCCTTGTTTCATTTTACTAAGATCATTTGGAACTTGAAGCTGTCATCTTTTTCCTTTGTGTCTTTTCATCTGATGTCTGTCGTTGGAAGAAAGCATGGAGGCTCGACATTGAATTTTGGGCGAGTTGATTTGACGAAGACCATTCTAAGGATATAGATTGATGCCTGCCGCCATTAGATGTGCCTCCAGCTGTTCTTTCCGCTTCCACTTCTTCAGTTTCTCCCCACTTTTCTAGGAGATGCAAAAGTAGATCTTTTGTTCGATGTGCGTTATTTTCATCGCCTCGTCTATACGGTACTTGCCTTCCATTCTCATAACCGTTCATTAGTTTATCAATTTTATCGCGTCTTCGGTCAAATTCATCAAAGAATGTGTTACGTTTGTCTGTGGGTTGGTCTGGGACGTCTCTGCTGGTACTCGTTAATCTTTTTGATCTTGTTTTTACCCACGGCATTTTACTTGTCATCGGCTTTTCCGGTTCTCTTTCTGTTAAAAACATAGAGTTTATTTTATTCGTAGACTTTGACGTAAAAACTTTTTTCTCGCTGCTTGATGCATTTCCATTTGTCATTATTTTTGTGAGAGTCGCCCTCGACTCTGTTTTAAATCCGTTTGGGAGTTTCTTTTCTTCATTAGAAAATTTCCTTTCTAAAACATTTTTGTCCATTTCTTTCATGCTATTGTTGTTAGTCAAATCTGTATTCATGGTGGATAACATAAACAAATGATCGGATAATTTCTTTATTTCTTCAGCTAAGTTTTTTCTCACCAGAACATCTGGTCTTTTATGTAAAAAACAACTGCTATCTGATGCCCTTCTTTCAACTGGGTTATATCTAGTTTTAAAGTTGGTAGGTTCTCTCAAAGGAGGTGGTTCTAAGTCATCTTCATCGAAGACTATATCTGGAGAACTACTTAGAGAGCTTCTCGGTGAGGGTGAACAGCCTCCAATAGAAGATTTTTCGCCATTTACAAGACATAAAATTTCTTGGGATTCATTATCAAAGACGTAAGGTGAATTAGGATGTTCGCTCCATCGCTCGACGAACAGTCTCAGATTGTCTTTAGCCATATCTAATTCTTGTTTTGGTGACAGTCGTGGTTGCTGGCGTGGTTTGTCTTGTTTCACTGGTGGTCGCTTGATAAGCCATCGGTGACGTAAACACTCCGTTGCCGTCGGCCGTGACCTGCGACAAAGACCCTTGTTACTATTACCCCAACACCTCAAATAGTATGCATTAAAAAGCGTATTACGTGAAATGGTGGCGAAGGAACGGGTATAAGATTTGTTCAATAACATTATCTACTGGCTAATTATCTACTGATTAATATAAACTAGGTTTAACTACTGTACAATTATGACATGCCTGGAAATTTATATATGTTAAAGTAAATATGTAATGCTATTTTGTTAGATACTGGTATCAATCAGTGTTGGCTAAAAACCATGTAACAAAGGGTCTTTATCGACAGGTACTACTTGTTTAAAAATTGTGTGTCCTTTACTGTCAAGATTTTCATTGACCTTTGTATTTATAAAAGGAACTACAACAGCTGATTTTTCAATTGGTCGATATCTCTTAACTTTGAAACAGGAATCGATATTTAGCAAGTTTATTATTGCAAAACTTGACAGGAATTTGCAATGACGATATATAACCGTTTAAAAAATCAGCCTCAAGTTGAAATTATTTTAATACGATTTCTAAAAATCGACTTACTCTTTATCCTTCACTAGGAGTTTTCTGATGAAGTCCTTCGCATCTTCAGATATTTCATTAAATGCTTCATCATCGAAATCGTACTTGGCTACTGTTACGTTTGCCATTGTTTCAATATCCGTTTCCCCCATAAAAGGTGATAAGCCGGAAAGTCTGGAAGAATTTAAAATTGTTTTTTTTACTACAAGCCATTCAAATCTAAGATATACTTAATCTGATAATTATCTGAATCATTTAATTCTTTCTCTTAATAGCCTTTCTTTCATAAATAAAAAAAAACACACAAGTTTTTTTTAAGTCGGAATATACTATGATTCCATTAAAGTTAACATGGTTTATTGATCTTATATCTTATTTTACATAATATATATATTTTTAGTTTTATGTTCTTTTTCATAGTTTGTATGTAAACATATATTCCGTGGCCTAGTCATAATTAAGGTCACTTACAGTACGTAACATATAACGCCGATTGACCACATATCCGTGCCATAGCCAATCTGATCGAAATTGACCACTTCTGGTGCCACAAATTCCGGAGTACCGAAGAGGACTTGCAATTTCTTTTCAGGGTCGTAGAAGCGAGCCAGGCCGAAGTCAATGATTTTGATACGATTTCCAGCTTTAGTTAAGCACAATATGTTTTCTGGCTGTAAAAAAATACGTAGATACAATGAATTGACAATAAAAGGTATAGTGACATACACCTATTCTAATGTTTAGCGATTTTATGGCCACATTATTAATTTCAAATTGCAGTTTAATGACCGCTTTAAGATTAAACATCATTCTTTATCAATCCAGGCAAAAGGCAAATGTAATGTTAATAAATAATCAATTAAATGAACGACTTTCATTTTTAATGCTGGGCATATATTTTACAAATAGAACAATGAAATGTAGTTTTATAGTTATTACAATTTTATTTACAGCAACAAGTTCTTGTGAATCACATTAGCGTTTATTTATACTGGTCGTTATTGAGTGGACATAATTAATAACGTTAGTCAGAAATAAAAGCTGGCTTATAAAATAAACAATAATGGCGACGTAGCTGCAGACAATCATAAAACTTCTGCAAATACTTTTCCGCCATTCTGATTAACGACTTGGATCTGGACCAAGATGAACTCACGCATTGCTGACAACCATGTTATTTTAACGTGATTATATGTGGGATATAATTTTTTTATTTAATTGTAGTTTAAAAAAATCACGTATAATAAACAACATTATGAATCTAGGTCACTTGTATTTCTACGTTTAAAATGAAATTAAATATTTGTCTTATGCCCAGAGTGGTATGCGGCATTTAACTGGAATGTTAAGCAATATATATTATATATATTTTTCGGTATAATGGTGTTCTTAAAAGAATTCGATTTTTTAAATACCTTCATGTCGAGATGCAAGATGTTTTGCCGATGAACAAACTCGATTCCTTCGCATATTTGCCTCATGAACACGGTGCAAGCACGTTCTGTCAGTACAAAGTCTTCGTCGATCACTCGCTCAAAAAGCTCGCCGCCAGTAATACTGAAATAATAAAAAAATAATAATATAACATTAATAGCTAATTACGATTAATATGCAGGAGCAACATTTTGCTGTCTCCTTTTTTTTAAGAAATAGGCAGTGTTTCTTTGCCTAAAATACTCCCGACAAAACCGTGTTATGAAATAGGTACGGGATTAGACAATTATAATTTTTAGTCACGATGCATTTCATGGCCGACGCCTAGTGAAATAAGGAGCAAGAGAATGAATTACAATTTATTTCGATTAAGCATTAAATCGCAATATTTACGTTGAATTTAGGTTCTACCTACAGTGTGTACCAAGTTTGATTCAACGAATTTTTTAAAGAAGTAACAGGTTATTTTTATACAAAAAACGTGGGTCAATTTGTGTGTCTGCCAAATTCGATATAATTATTATTTTAAAAATATATGTATGTATATCAATTGGAAGTGTCGAGTGTTGAAACATGCGTGTGAGTTGAAACTGTCAATGTTTATAAATGAATTGTTGGCGCTTATAATACTAAGAGTGTAGAATTAAGCAATGAACAGGTTTTCGTTGTCTTTCCAGTTAATGATTCTTATCGAGCAAACGTTTTAAAAAACTGGAATGATACATTTAAATTCAATAATTTGATCACATAATTTATAGATTTGATCATAAACACATGTCAATGTTTAACGTCACCCGAATAATCTTACTAACAGTACTTTTTTCTGGCAATAAAATAATTAAAATTGTGTTTCTCTCAGCCTTTCGCCGAACTTCAAATTTACAGAGCATTTGATTATAATTATGTAGTTTTTAATTAAACTACTAGCTGTAAGAGCAACTTTTCTAATTATTGTTAAGGTACGCTTTAAAATTTTTTTTTTCAAAGTCTATTGAAGTAATAAAACTTCTTAATATAAATAACGTCTGTCATATAAAATAAAATTAATTCTGAAAGGCAAAATAAAAACAAAAGTTTTGTCTGTTTTTCATAATCGCAAACCGTCACGCTAAGTTCACGTAGTGGCGTAAATTCAAAAAAATTGTTAAAATATGTAAAGAAAAAATTATTACAAATAGCACATGACAATCATATACTCGTAGACTTGATTTAATGCCAACTGTAAATTGTATTAACATTTTAAGAGTACGGTTGAAGCCGTGCACAGATAAAATAAAAACGGGTATAGAGTAGCGAAAGTAGTTTGATAAATAGATACGAGTTTGGTTCAAGGTTCTCCTGCTTTCACTGTGGTTGACATTTTGCGAGTGCAACCCATGCCCTTGCTTTAAAAAACAAATTAGTTTTAGAACGTCCCTGGCTACATTCAGATGCCGGATGCTAAAGATCAATCGGTAATGTTCTGGCTTATTTCTGGTAAATGTCACTGGAATTAAAGTAGATTGATAATTGGTAATTGTTTAATATAAGTAACTGAAAACGATTTTCACGATTTGCGTATGTACAATTATTTAGCAGTTTGTTAAAGGCAAAAGTAGATATATGTTTTAATTTTTAACCTTCATAGCTAGAATACATTAACAATTACTAAATTCTGTTATTACCAATACAAGTGTAGCATTACGCAAATGGAGAACAGACACACGGGCAATTGATTTATATGTCACATATAATAAACACTATAACCAGAACAACTTTTCAATAACTTATAAACAAAGCTTTGAAGGTCGTTACTGTAAGTTGTATTTTGTAATATTTTTTGCTACATTTTAATAGATACTTGTGCATTTAGGTAATAAATAGACACATATGGTTACTTAAAGGTATGGGATACTCGCCCTGACCGTAACCAGAATATCAAACATCTCACATATACATTGTAAATCAATCTGTTGGTAATTGTGCGTGTTTATTAGAATAATCAGGATTGCATATTGCGGTTGATACCCGGAAACCACAGCTTACGTTATGAAAACAATTATTGATAAGATAAACAACTAAGTAATATAATGTATACTCCAATTAACATAATATTCAAAGAAAGATTAAAAAGCACATTAAGACTAGTATTGAATAATAGTATTTTTTATATCTGATATCAATAGACCAGCGTGGATCCTCGTTCCTGCCAGACCTAATTCTTAAACCATAAGGTTTTATTCGATATTACTCAGTAAAGTTATTTTTTTATTTCGAGCTTTTAAAAATTTATAATAATTAAACCAAAATCCACTCGTTTACTTTTTAATGTCTGTCCGTATATTAGCGATGATTTTTCGACCCGGATTATTCTAATACTTATGTTTCCAACTGCTTAAGTGCCAAAGAAGGCCAAACATACAAATAAAAAGTTGAGCCGACGCGAAGACCAATCGAAAAAACGAGCCTCGGGTTGTTAAATAAAATGTAAAAGCTCTGACGTGTCATGTCACTGAATTTAAACATAGATTTTAACTCAAGTATAAATAAATCGTAATAGTAGATATTACTACTAGTTAAGCGTGAATAACGTAACACAACCCACGCCATACCATTTACTGCCAAAATAATTTGTTTAACATCAACCCAGAGTGTAATATAGTAATCCCGGGCTTAAACGGTGAATGGAGCTTATTCACGGCTCAGATGTTTTTCTCTTTCGAATGACGTCACGTATCCGTAGCTCATGTTTTTAAAAACTACGTCAGGAATATCGGCTGAATAAACAAACTGTATACCTACGTAGTATGTTTTTGAATTTTTTTTCAATCTGACTGACTTTCATATGTAAATGTTTGCAGTATAATATTGTTATTTTCTTATTAAGAAAGAAAGGGTTATCTAGAGTTAAAACGATTTACATCTACAAAGCAACGATTTTATGTTTCGCTATTTTAGGATTAGCACGTCCATCAGTTACACTGTCTGAAATAATAATATAAATTGTTTGTTCTGTCCATTCTTTACGTATTATCCATATATTTTATTAGTCGTACCCCTTCTAAAACATAGCCCTTTATTTTTGGCCGATGTTTAATCAGCTACTGTCAATTATTAAATAGAACAGGCAAAATCTTACATAATTACCCATAATATTCAATTAATGTCTTGTCAAACTGCCAATTTGCATTTTACACGTGTCTTTTGTCATCCTATACACCGACTCATGTCAAAATAATTAAAATAAAAACAAATCTCACTTAGAATCTTTCCTTATGTTTATTCAAATAACAACACCTGTTTCCAGTCAAGTACAATGTACCTTACTTAATATTCACGAAACGTTCGCTGAGTGAACGGAAAGGAACCATCTAAGAGTATGTAGTACGCACATGGACTCTTCATTCGGTCGGTCATCGATCAAGAAGAATGGAATTTTCTGTTTCATATGCACAATGGAAAATGTGCTTCTAAAATATATAATATAAACAAGAATATTATATGATTTGGAGGATCCCCTTTAAAATTTTCTCGGTTATTTCTTCCT
The DNA here is from genome assembly GCA_025727935.1 of Hebomoia glaucippe. NCBI lineage: Eukaryota > Metazoa > Arthropoda > Insecta > Lepidoptera > Pieridae > Hebomoia > Hebomoia glaucippe. Next base: position 7,382,545 of record JAOSYY010000001.1, on the reverse strand, counting down.
CTAACCAAAGCTTAAACGTAAAAAACATGGGTTTTTAAATTCGCACTACAGTTTTAAAAGGTCATTATCAACAATTTTAATTTAGTAATTACTTGTACCCGAATCGTAAAATACATGCAACACAATAGATAAATTTGAAACAACGCCCATAAAAATTAATGATCCGTATTTAATTACGTTAATTGCATATTTTGCGATTACGTCTACACTTGTTTAAACTACAAAGACAGCCATGTTCTGCTAACATCTGGATGGCGTGGCAAATGGCGTCGCGCCAAGTATGCGCGTACGCCGTAATATCTGACAGATAGGGATGGCACGAGATATATTGTCTTTTAAATAAATTTTAGCTGGGACTGCTGGTGTCGCGTGATCTACCGGCGTTCTACACGTCATGTAAGAAATATTCACGCCCATTTTGGATTTCTCTTGAACGTTACGTCCATCGTTATGTTACGTCGAATTCTTATTCATATCATTCTAACATAGACTATGTTAGAGCAGTGACATATATTAAATAAGCGACCCAGCGTATTATAATTCACAATCGAAACATACAACCCCCGAAAATAAAAAGATAAAACCCTGTAGTCTTACGTCTTAGTATTTTTTCAGTTTTGAATCATAGATGGAGCTGGTATAATCCTCATCTTTGTCTCAATGTCTTAAAAAATAATTTATATCTTAATGGCAGTAATCAAACGATATGATTGGAACATAACGTCTTTTTTCAAGTACTTGAATATTAGATCAGTTCTCTGTTTTTTAGTGGGAGATATTTTTATATATCTACTTTTAATGTTATATTATCATTCAGATAGAATTTTCCAAAGCTTTTCCAACACCCGTATGTGTTAAGGATCTTATGTTTATGATGAAACCATGATATTTTTTTAAAAGATTGGCAACCCTAGAAACCACTTAGTATTTGACGACATCTTTGCTGTTATAAAACGATCCCCGAAGAAACACAGCACCCAGTTTAAAAATAACATAAGAGTATGTACTTTAAAGCTAAACATTAAGTTATAATAACTATAATAAGACCTGTTACCCAATAATAACTTCAATGAATGAAAAATAAATTTCGTAAAAAATAAATATAATTCACGTTTAATTTAATTTAAATATAAATCTATTCTATTTTTTAAATATTTAAAAATAATTAGTATAAGTAATCAATTTAATAAGCATACAACTTGAGTTTAAAAATATCAATCAGTATTCAAACCGCTACATAATTTGGGGATAAAGTTTTTCCGACGATTCAACGACCAAGAGCTCCAATATTGGCTTACGTTAGTCAAAATTAAACATTTAAATAAACCCTTCTTTTTATGCCGCCGAATGACGATATTTGATAAATTCGTTTTTACCGTTTGTCAATATATTTGTCCAAATGTGAGTGTTTTGTAGCCGTAGAAATGATGTAGGTCGCCTACTTAACAGTCATCTTAGGAATGCATACAATGTAACAGTTTCCAGAAATCTACAAATCATTTCCATTTCAACTAATTGCACCCACGCTGCTAAATGCATTGAACACGCATCTTGTAGAACGTATTATAATTTAAACGATTTATTAGACACTTCATTAATTATATTATGACGTCGCCATTCCATTAGGAAATGTGCTTGCCTTTGGGATCGAGGATAAAACTACGAGATAGATTGCTAAGTTATAGTATAACTTATAAACAAGTCTGTTTTAATATTATATAGAAAGCTTTCTACGTACCTAACATATTAATCATGAAAAAAGTCTTCATTTCAATATTGTACAGATGGCACGCTTATTACTAAAAGTAACCTGGATAAGTCTCTTGACATGTCAAATAACACAGAAAGCGGTACGATTAATTTCAATTAGAGTATGGTATTCATGTCATATAAATGAATGTATTTGTTTAAAATTCTTTGTGTTTAAGCTCTATGAATTGAAACCCACCAATGAATTTAAATATTTTTTAAGGATTAAAGACGTTAAATAATAAAAAAAATATTTGATAAAATAAGATATTCTTTATTTAATTTGATTTCTCAAATTCTAAAGCAATGTATCGACTTATTTTTTATTTTGACTACTGAGAAATGCATAAACTAAAACCGAATCGAAATCAAAATATCTGTTTTCACCGCAACTATATATGCCACTCGATGACTAGACCAACAAGGCCGTCAAAGGTAATAAAAGACTATTTTATCATTTCATTCTTAACTCTAACAAAATATCTTAAAAAAAGGAACAAAGCTACTTGGCAAATTCTTTGGTGTTTAGTAATAAACAGCTGTAGGTGTGGGAATTAGGTCGGGCGTTAATAGACTCCGACAGGTGTAGCTTGTGATTAATCTCTAGAATTTCACTTTTCTTGCTATCATTATAGGGCTCATTAAAAGCTACTTCTTTGAACTTGAATCAGTTTGAAAATCTCGTAGACTGTGTTCTTGGAAACTCGCGTATCTTTAAGTTCGAAGAAATGTTTGTTTCAATGTATTATTAGAATCCTTTATTTTTTTAATGTGAATTTTCATGGGCAATTGTAACTTTGTTTTTCGAATTAAATGTTTTAATTTTTCATCTTTTTCTAACAATTGATTGAGATGATATTTTGCATAGTTTTAAACGTTTAAAGATTACATAAATACATTATATCAATTATCAAACTAATGCAGAACTAATTAGCATAGTAAGTAGTATTTCACCGCCTGTGTGTAAGGGCCGATTTTCCAGTTTAGCAAAAATTTAACTTTCGATATTTGTTTTATAAGAAAACTGGAGATGACCATGATAATATGTCATACAATATTACGTTAAACAAACATTATACAAGTACATACTTGAATTCTAATATTTCAACAAATGATTCATCGACATTATCCAGGAATTGTTTGTAGTTTTGTTTGAAATTCCTCTCGCAACCGTAGTCCGTAACCTACATCAACATTATAACAAAATTGATCGTACGTTAAACATTTCATGACTCACTCAAGATCGAGATAGCTGTTGAATGAAGCCCAAATTAGAATGCACAAAATCTTTACCACCGCGATGCGTTGGCGCAGGTGATTCAGCATACAATGTCACCACACGAGGTCTCTATTTTCACCGATATTTATATTTGTTAAAATGTGCAACTTTAAACTATTTGTAATATTTAGTAATGGTGTAATCCAAAATGGTAGGCTTAAACTAATTTTGACCGTCGCTGTGTATAAAGAGAGCATTGTGACTTTTGTATTTTCAAATGCTTGAAGTAAACAGGAGGAAGTTGATAAGGTTTTAATTAAATAACTAATGTCATATAACTGAATATCAACATTTCATCAAGTGGTACAAAGTAATCTACCATTCTTGGAGTATGATTGGTAATAGATTATTTCGACATTTTACGCCATTATTTGTTAGAATTAAGTTTTTAGTTTTTAACCAATTATTGATAATGAATACATAGATAATGTCAGGCTTGCATAATATTTCACTGAAGTCTGCCAATATTTGATACAAAAAGTAATTACTCGATAATATAACAGACGCATAGTTCTATTAAGTTTTATACTATAAAACTCGAAGTTGATTATACCAAAAAAAAACCTGTCTAAAATAGTCGTTTTAACAGGTAACCATTACCAACAAGTTTCCGATAATGTAGAAATACAACCAAATTAGCACAAAATCCAAACAGTATATAGACGCAGGTGATTCAGGAACACACCCACACATAGAATAATAAACAGTACAGATATAATTGCCTAGCATATAAGGGATAGAACAATGTCGTTGGAGTATGGTAGAATGATTTTATAAGGTGGATTGTGTTGTATTCATTTTGATAAGAATTTAAAAATAGAATTTGTACGTTTATCGGTTTTTCAAAACTAATAACACTAATTAAAATTTTATCTAATTTAAATTGCTTTTATAACTTTAAAACTAACTAAATAGATGTTCTTACTTAGTATTACAGATGTGTTATCGTTTAATAATTAAAGGAAAATCACTTAAGTATATTCCTAAACTTTAGTTGTCGTATTTTTTTATGTAACTACCTTATCTATATGAGAATCAGTTGTCATACAGTTTCTTATTATACCCTGCTCTGAATAATAACCGCCGTAGCGAGTTACGAGGCGCTATTGTTTTCCAGAAGGACAGGTCTTTTAATATGCTCACTTTATATATCGCAGAATCCTTTGTTTTTTGTTTATTTATATATAGTTTACATAATTACTGTAAAAAGTTGCAATCGACTTGACTTTGGAATGTTTTGCGAAACGGTCGTTAATTGATATAGAAAATGCAGCTATTCTTGTTTTTTGCTTGGAAGAAGTTAAGCTCAAGGATAACACCACCACGGCAAGTCCAGAACTATTTTTTTGGTCTGGTAAAATATATTGTTAGGTCGTTTGAACATCTAAGAAGACTTATATTGTGATTCTGTTTACTGAAGTACTCTGTACTTTTTTAAATATGTTACTATAGTTTTTATCGAAGAATTTAAGAATATAAAATATTTAACTACTAGACGATCTCTTATATATAAGACCTTTATTGTACAATTCTAATAGATTTTTCAGGCAACTAATGTATTAAGTAAAATTGCATTCTTGTTGGGATGGGGACAAATACTTAAGGCGCAAGTGATAATTTTGTTTATACCACGTCGAAACAGTTTTATGATTTGTCCACGAGATTAGAGTCTCGACTTGAACTACTCTAGCAGTAAATAAATCGTCTACAAAACAAATATATGTACACCAAACCTACACCGAAGCTGTTGATAATTCAGCATTAGTCATTTTGTATTATTAACCATCAGCATTCGGAAAATTCAGCGGAGTAGAGTGGTATATAATTGTATAATAGACATAAGCCAAGATTCAGACATTTCCGTCGTTCTATTATTCCTGAAGATTCTCCGCCAAGTATTTGCATAATCGTAATTCCAATTATTTTGCTCACGGCACAGGTGCGTGGGTTTACTAAATGTCGTATTGTTATTTTATAAAGCACCTTTTTTAGAGATTTATCGTCATATCCTTTAAGTCTCAATGCTCATTTTGATCCTTTTATAATGAAATTTCTATCAGCTACCATCTTAATCAACCGAATAAATATGAATAATGGTTGATTATTACCCATAACGTATTGCGATAGCCAAACTTCATACTACTCGCTGTGCGATTCATTCTTAAAAATGAATTAATAGTCTTCGCTTACAGACTGAAATGACTCGAGATATTATTGTGAAAAGTAGCCACCCTTTGCTAATAGCTAAATTCTTTATTTCAGTCTATTTATTTATGAAATAAGTATTTTACATACGCTGTTATCAGGTTTATAAAAACTGCAAGGTCGTGAAATGTTACATTCTTATCGTCAAATACAAAAACCAATTGTTATACCTACGTACATGACTTAAACACGTTACTAATCGTAATTATCAAAGCCAATCGAAATTCCATTACTTGCATTTACGGTCTTGTAAAGTGTTGATAATGATATCGTTATCTATATGCATTCGCGGGCAAATCGCTAACATACTTTCCTTTTAATTTAAAGTCATTGATGAATTGTAGGATCAGTAATAGAATAGGATATTATTTATCATGATATCATAATTCATGGAAAACCTATCGAAATATATATCGAAAGATTAGTGAAAAAATTAAGTTTAATTTATTTTCGTATATTAAAATTAGTTAACGTATATTAACCACAAACAGTGTGTTTTATTTGAGTATTCGTAGATTTCTATAACATGTTAATTTATATCGTTTTGAGATAAATATCAATTTTTTATTTCTTAAAAATTTGGCCGTTCTTTGTAATTGTCATTGTATTCGTTGACCATTTTTATCTGTCTATCTTATCTATTAGTTGTATAATCACAAAGATACTCACAGTTCCAAGACAACGCACATGTACTTCCCCCAGTCGTAGGCGTCATACAATTGAATGAGGCGAGGGTGTCGTAGGCGCCTCATCACTTCCACTTCACGTTCCACGTTCCGGCGTTCATCTCTTCTGTTTACGGACACTAGCTTTGCGGCTAGCTCCAAGCCAGTACTTTTCTCACGGCATAGGTATACTGTTCCGAATTTGCCTCTGAAATTAAGTTTTTCATTTTTATTTTATTGTATTTTATTAGGTTATCTTTATCATATTAACAGATAATATTTGTACGATTCAACCGTAATTACTTAAGCAGGGCTTTTCAAAGTATGGTACGCGGGCCGCCTAATACTTGTACACCCCGCAACATGATTCTAAACTATCACAATTACACAAATATTGCATTAAATTTTCCCAAATAAATTATTTAAAATATATAAAGGCACATCTCTTAATTTACTAAATTGACAAAGAAAGCCCTTCAAGCTATATAGTGATTGATTACCCGCTACCGTATCTGGTCGGGACAGCTCTGTACTAAACAAACATGGATATAGCATAGATATACATAGTACGGTCTCAGACGTGGAGTTACAGTTTCGCAAAAACAAAAATTCACGATATAGCGAGGAGCAGGTGAGTCGTACCATGGATAATGAGTTCCGCCTTCCTTCAAAATTTGAATTTGTTCCGTGCAATTAAAGCATTTCCAAAAATTAAAAAAAAAGGAATGAAATGTTAAAATGTAGAGATATGAGTAAAATAGTTCTAATAATATTATGTCCACTGGTGGAGTTTTCAGATTGTTGTAATAAAAAAAAGCTCATTAGCCATGTTCTATAGTTGATTGCTATTATCAAGTGAGTCTCATGATTGTCTGCCTATGTCTGTTTTAAATATATACTCACCGCCCTATCTCGGACAACATGTCGAAGTAATCGTTGACATCTGTATTTCTCTTGATTGTGACATCGCGGTATGGGAATGGCGGTTCTATTTCTGCGAACAAAATAAATTATTTTAAGTTAAAGGGTTTCTTGATTATTCTGCGTTAGGATTTTTAAATATGGAATAGAAAAAAAAACAGTACTCATGATTTCACTTATGGTAAAACACTTTTAGTGTTTGTACGATGGTTGTCGATGATATTTTTAACCTTTATTGCCTCGTCTAATTTGATTAAGTTTGTACATATAGATGATCGACGAATCTTGTACCTAACAGTACAAATAATGTCAATTATGTCTAAGGACGAATGAATTGATACCTACCGATCAATTAATGATTATTGATGACTATTTTAGTACGTTTGGAATTTTTATGCAATGATTGTTATATTTACCTAAGGTAAATAAATCAATAACAACAAAGCAGAATAATTAGAATGCGACAGCAAAATTATAGAGTAAAATGATGATTAATTCCAAATTCTCGAAATTAAAAACTTAAATCATTGATGACGGATGTAAAATTTTAATAACAGAACATAATTAAATAATGAAATTCCTTGCCATCGGGTAAACCGCATGCATGTTCGTTCATGTCTAACAGGTAAAAAAGAAAACTGCAGTTGATCCGTGTCATTTATATTCGGTCACAGATATCGCTTCTAAGAAATTTCATTTGGAGACGAGATGAAAGTCCATGATAGGTGTTATATATCCGAACGTGATAGTATGACAGTTTCCTATGAACTTTTATGTACACCTTTCACGCGCATTGACATTTAAAAGCTAATTAAGACGTTAGCGAAGCTTCTAACAAAAAAGGTAGAGAAACAAGTTTTAGAAAGTGCAAATTTGTTGAACTAGTCGAGATTTTATCATGAAAAATTTATCGTATTACAAATTCTCATAGTTAAGTCATCATTTTTTAATTGCATATGTAACGAGCTAATCACACATACATTTTCCTTCTATACAATTAAAAATTAATAAATCGGTTTTGCGTTATTGCATTTCTTAAGGTATTCTATATTTTTACATACACCAACTACGCATCATAAGTAACCAAATCGCATGAAATATTATAAAATATTAAGATTAATGTATAATATTTTATTAGATAACAACAAAATATCTTAATACAAAAAACCTCTGAACAAAGCCTGTTAAGATAATTTTAGGACTAAAAATCTTAATTAATTATGGAATACGAATTATAAATTATCTGCGTAGGAGGAATCTCTTAGGATACCGAATAAATGTTTTTAAAACGTTTTTAAGGTATTGCATTTATATTTAAAAGACTATATAAAAGCATATAATCTACATAACAAAGTTCAACTTTTACGTTCCACATACGGTTTTGAAAACATTCTTAATCTTTAAACATTGTAAAGGGTACGTTTAATAAACAAACAAAAACGTTCGATTTTTGGCAGAAGAACGGAATCCGCTTTATTTTCGACTCACACGGTGGCCGGTTGATATGGACGGTGGCATTTGACTTAAGATCATTTGTCTTTGTATAACATGGCGCTAGATGATTTATATTTTGACTAGTTAATGTCCGCTGCAATACCTTTGATATACGATAAAAACATATTAACTTTTGAAGTGGCTATAATATGTCAGAAATTTTAATTCTAGTTTCGATAATTGTGTATCAAATTATAATATTTAGGTTATACTATATATTCCGTACTGATGACAGACAGATTGACAGAACGAATCTAAGATGTTTTAAAGAGTTATAAAAGTTAAGGATATCTGTGTAATTGACGAAATAAAGTTCAGGTGGATTAATATAAAAAATGACAAAGATAGTTTTATAGTTGCTATTAAAAAAATTATTGAGTCTTAAAATTTTATGTAGACAGGCACTTAAAACCAAAAATCGATTCGAGACTAACCGTTTACTAACAACATACGCGTTGGCAGTTTTCCAACACTTTACAAATAATTTTTAAAGTTTATTTTGCAATAATAAGACCCGTCACATCCGCGTACATATACGTGCCATGATTATGTATAAGGTTCATTCATTTACAAAACATATAGACAGCTATGACGCACTTTGTCTATTACAAAATTGCCGACAAAAATACGATGTGATTTTATAATTGGGATGAAATGACACATATTTATTTTAAAGACGGAGAAATGTCCTCGGTGGTGATATTTAATATTTTTATTAAGAATTTGATGCTTATGCATGAATTTTGATGATTCAGCTAGTTCTGTATGTTATAGTTAACTGTCATCTGAAACATCTGAACCATTGACATAAATCGTATTAATCATAAATTTGCTGCAACTGAGTATGTTGAAAGTGGTCTGCACGCATAAACGATGTCGGGATCTATTTTCGCATTCAAGATCAATGTCATAGAAATTGCAATACTGAGTGAGTGTTTTTTGCTTGAAGTTATCGAAATGGTAAAAACGACTTGTATGTATATTTATGATTTTTGGCAATTTTAAAAAGCTTTGGAAACCTTTTCTTTCTTCCTGTTACTTAGCTAGATACCACAAAAATAAATAATGTATAGAAACATAGTAAAAGAAAGCTAAAATGTTTCGATAAGCTAAGACATAGAAGGACCACTTTCTTACACTATTACGTAAATGAAAAGCTGTTATTTTCCATTTTCCTATGGGCTGTAACGGGTAAAATATATTTTCTTAAATAACTTCTCCTTTTTTAAATCTACATTGGCTTGATTATGCTCCTACGATTTGTTCAAATATTTTAATGACTATAGTGGCATGTATGGGTGCATTCAACTCGACTTCATCCAACACGTCAGCCGTCATAGTATAATTTATGAAAGTTACATGTGTTCCTGTTACAGCCTGTAGGCGCCAGCACAGACTAAACAATCGACAGAAAGGTTACAGCACATTGCACCCACACGAATAATTGAATCTGTGCCAACGTTCTTGTACCATTGTGTCAATGTTCGGAGAGCACTTGACCAGATCGAAATGCAGAGGATCAATTAAACGCAGGATACGAAATTATCGGTATATAGAGTCACAAATACAAATGTTCTATCTCCTAGCTAATGTGAGACATTTAAATTATATTATAACAATTACTATAAATAAATACAGTTTTTCAAAATCGATGTCTTAAAGCTAATCTGCGGCGTAAGATTTTTGAGTCTCGGTTAAACAAATTTGTTTTATTTAACGTCAACATACCTTTATTTACTTAGTGTCGCGCTTTTCTCTTTTTTGGCTACTTTGCTTGCAAAATTTAGGTTTCTTTACTTAAGCAAGAAGTTCATTGGGATGTAGTTAGCCTTATACAATAGTACGAGTATTTCATCACTTTAGTGTTAAGACCGCAAAATAGTAAAAATATAGTTTATAATAATTATACATACACGTTATGGTTAAAACTATCGATATCCATTGCGTACTTTAACAGATTGATGCTGACAAAATTTTATATTATTTAAAGAAATGGGTCACACTTTATTGTGAGTAATCAACAATCACCTTACTCGTAGGCTGTTTAGCAAAGCTTGCGGTTATACATTAAGTAATTTGTAGGCTCTATGTATGAAGTTTTCTTTTGGGAATACCACTTATAACACTGACTCGACATAGCTACAAATGGTTGAAAATTAAAACTATTTGATGACAGATTTTCAAACTTGTAACTAATTGAGGATAAAATAGTAAAATTAGTAGTATTTTGGAATTTACCGGCCAATGATAAAAACAATATTTTAATGTTAACTGTTATTAATACATTGTTTACGTATGACGCGTATTATTAGAAATGCTCACGAAATAAAAATGTTTATTAATAATTCATCCTTCATAAACATCAATCAGTTGAGGTTCTAGTTGAAAGAAATTACGTCGAAACGTGTATCGGAATCTATTTAAGTTGAATTTATAGTATCGAAATAAATAGTCTGTAAATAATTGAAAAAAAAAACAAAGTGAAAAATAAATTCTTACCTCCAACTGGATCTGTTTCATCTACGTGGATCATCGCGGATGATCTGAAAATGCAAAATTTTATTAAATATATAAATATATTTCACAACTTTATATAAAACTATATATCATGTGAAATAAATGATGGTATATATTTGTTGATTAGTAGGTATATTTGCTATTTTATATGTCGATTCCGGAGGACTGCTTTATCCTTGAAAGTGATATTCAAATTGATGTCTCTTCTATTCTTTCGTATACATTAAAATACAGTCATGTATTTTAATTGTAATTTGTTTTAAATCATATAATATTGATAACTAAAGTCATTTCAAAAGTCACTGTCTTATATAACTTTATTAAAATCTATTTATCCATAAACATATCATTTAATACCATTATTAAGACTGAAAAACTGTACGAATGAATATGATTTATAATAAAAATTGGATCTAGGTAATAAGCGCAATTTAGTGGCAGTGTTACTACGACTAAAAAAAGAGAGCTAACAAGATTAACTTGCCACAAGCCAAAATCAAGGTCAGGCATTGTTTATTTAAATTTTAGACAAACAAAGTTTGCGTTATTACGAGCTTGGATTCGGGTCATCTATTTGGGTTTGACGCGCTGAAGCGCATTCATTAGGTTACACTTCGTCCATTTCAGTCACAGATAAATTATAAGATTATGAAATACAACAGATAATTTTTTAATATTTTTCATTTACATAAATCTGTAAGTTTGGATGTTTATTATTCATTCAACTTCCAACTACTTTGACTTCTTTATTATTATACTTTTTTCTCGATTTTCGTGCATTCGATTAAACATGAGATTTATAAAAATTAAAAACTAAGACTTAATGATTCTACCCATTATTATTTACTAAACTAGGCTCCTGAAAAATAATCTCGTCAACATAATACTGATCGAAAGTTACAAAATTGCGGTAATGTAAATGATGTATTACTACATTAACGTTTTGTTTCTGAAGAAAATCATGGTTGTTCCGGCATTTTACGATTCGTAAAAAAGAAATATTTTCAAGAAACGGAGCAAGGTCGTTTCGATTATAATATGTCCGTACGTGTGAACATGATGTTTCTGTATTGCTCAATTTATTGAAAGAAATGTGACACTGATTAAACTTTTTGTCGATATATAAACGGTTATTTAGATATGTATATTATTTATTATGTTATTTGAAAAAAAAATTCAAATCGCTGTTTAAGTATTGTGAGCACGATAAAGCCTGAGATTTGACAGTTATATATTATATGGAGAAGTTTAAAAACTAAAAACTTACGTATGTTGTAAAATATAAATACAGTAATCACTTAACACATAAGAGAAATTGATGAATTTTTTAGTTAGGAAAGTGTAATAAATTGTTACTATGTAACTAAAGTAGGCGATTTCATCTATCACCCTTTTGATTTAAAATTTGATGTTGTGATAATTAATGTACTACGAAACTTTATTAAAGTCTAGTAAATATTAAAGTTGCAGTTTGGCCATCAAATGGCAAAAAAGTCTATTGAGGGGCAAAAAAACCATTGCTTCATATATTTTAAATATACATTATTCATGAAATATTGAAATATAAGTATATCCTTTAATAATTTTTTTTCTTGCATTTCTCTGGCAGACAAATAATGATCATGTAACCATAATTCCGAGAATTATATATAGTGATTTGCATGAACAGCAGAAGTATAATTAACGGAAACTCAGATGTTTATTTATGAAAACAGAAGGTTCATGCATTGCTTGTCTAGGAGCAACTGCAAGGACCAGTATTGCTTTGATATATTTCACACGATTATGATTAGGAAAGTTAGCAGGCGGGTGAGGATCTCGGTATATAGGTATAATCTCGTCTGTAGAATGTAATTTTAATATTTCTCGAAATAACATTTCAACAAATCTTTGTATAATGTTAAATGAGTTGCGTCTGTTGGTTAACACGGATTAAGGACCGAAGAGACACGCAATACTTAAGTTATTAAATGATAATAAGTAAGGCCGTAAGTGTCTTGTAGAATGTATGTAGCATGCCATGCCACAGACGATGTCCTCAATAAAGATTACGGACCCGGATTTACAGACCACAGCTTCGCAAAAAACCGGAGCGCACATCCAGTTTACAGTTCCAGTAATCACGAGCATTATTTGCCCAGTCTGATTTATTCTCTTACACGCATGTTGTCTTATCATTAGGCACTAAAACAACCCACGTCGGTGTGCTATTCTGTCTCTTGTTGATAAAGTGACAGTATGAATTTATAAGACGCAAATTGGTGCAAAAAAAACTTAAGGAAAGTATCAACCAAACCATAATTTATCCCTTCGTGACGTTACATTTTTGTACCATATACTACTTCATTGTATTTTGTCAATCTACATTGTAGCGTAGTATTCGGCTTTGAAATTCACGAATACATTGTAAAACATATTTATAAGCGTCTTTATCATTCACATATTGAGATTTATAATTCCGGACCGACCCTGTAAGCTTGTACTGTAGCATAAATATTCTTTCTACTTTAATCTTTCTAATCTCGTCATCCTAAAAAAGTATCTTGGACGAATCACAGGCTTTCTCGAGTCAAGGTGAAATTCTTCGGCAGTGTGGGCGTATGATTGTTGACTGATAGCCAAATAAATGGATTGTTATATACTCGCGTTGTCGCCATCTTGGCACACTTCCGGTTCATGGGCCTTAGATTTTATTAATTAGACAACGTGATGACGGACACCAACATTTTGATGGCTTGATCTTTCCCAAAGTAACGGAGAATGAGGGTAATGACGTTCACGTGATACAATAATTTATCAGCTTCATTAGTAAATATTGGCATTTTATTAAAACCTTGATGTTTAAATAATGTTAGTATTATTCCTTCTATATTGTTAAGCTATTTATTACTACCTACGAGCTGGCTAGGAAACAAAAGCGTGGACATTTTATTTCGCCAGTTGTCTCTTAAAATGTAATGTGGGCATGTCTCAGACGGGTCAACTCATTCATGTTACACAAAGATTAGAATTCTTAACATTAAGACTAACAAAGATGTTTTTCTTATAATTCTTTAAAGTATAATAAATATAACGTTTATGCGAATTGTATTGTTTTTAATTATCTTATGATTTAAGAATCATAAGAGAAATTATTGATAAGGGTTCATTTCCTGAGGCATTTAAAATACCATTGACAAATAACGACATTGATAGTGTTTGATGGAAAATGAAAATATATTGCTTTCTTCATAGGATATGCACTAAACGCATTCATAATGAATATCTGTCGGTTTCAAAGGAAACAGCCGTTATATCACAGTTATTAAAGATGCATCTATATTCAGCAAGCAGGCCACGTCAGTATATCTACGTCATTACTCATTGTGTGCGCCATAAGAGGCGTGATGAGCAGGCTAAGTCCGTTGTGGAATTGTTTTAGCGAAGTAGAAGATTTGCATTCCACCACAAACACGTTTCTTTTGTATTTCAAAGACTTAAAACTAAGTATTCAAAAAGTGCTCTCTTACATTTTCCAGCGATATACATACTTACACTATGTATACATCTGCATTTGCAATATACTATTGGCAGTACACGAACTTTGAGCACAGTAGGAAGCTATAAAAATTAGAGTATACATTATTCGCAATATTTAATAATTTACCCGGAGATTAGGACGAATAATTTTGCAGAACCGACTATTTTAATTAATTGAAACTATATTTTGTGAGCACAGAAATTTCCATAATGACTAATTAATGGTAAATAATAGCTTTGGCGCTGTGGAAAGATTTGAAATTACACAATAAATAACTTAATAAATGGCGATGAATAGATTAGATATAATTTTACGTTTAAAATATGATATTATTATACTAATAGTTAAATATTTTAAAAGTATTATTTCCGTAATATCAATATAAATTTATTCATTGTAATATTCGCCAAATAATAATCAACAATGAGTTAAACGTAGGCTTACAATTCTGACCACTTTAATCTTATCAGTGCACTTAATTTTTTATAGAATGAGATCAGCACCTACAAATACTATGAACGATATTAAGTGAAAAAATTTGAAATATATTCTCACATTATTTAAGATGTTGATTTTGGAGAATTTACGTATTTAGTTTGTACCTCTGAATTAGATAATATTTAAGTAACAGGGACAGGATTTGAGTTATTTTTTGGAAAAGTTGTGATGTGCTGTGCGCGTTTCAGTTTTTGTCTATGAATTTCCGAATACTCAAAATAAAAATAAAATAAGGCCGGCAGCAGAACATCACTAAAAATGACAAATTATATAATATGGCTAAGGTCCTAAGGTTGGTAAGGCATCTTCTAAGTCTAATGATTTTGGAAGTTTCCATGGGCAACAGGAATCGCTTTGGTGAACTGTAAGCTCGTGTGCCGTCCTATATCATATAATAATAAAAAATAGATCTAGGGATCTATTCTCTTTGAGAATAGAGAGTATTTCGAGTTTTCGACTTTTTAAGTGCATATTACTGAGAAATCAGTATTTTAGAGCTTTAACTTCATGTTCTAAACGGAGTCGTAATATCTACTATCTCAATAAATATCTATGTTGCAAGATACAATGGATATTTATTGAGTTAGTGACTAATTCGTAATGTGATCTTCCTTTATCGTTTCTTACGTTTTCAGACTTTCTTACTTACTGTGGTTATTGCGAGTGGGTTACCGTTTCCAAGTAGAAAACTAACATGGAACTCTACTCACCTTCTAAAATATCGTTTGTTTTTAACCGGACCTGTAATCTATGCCTTCTTAAGAACGTTTCCTTGTTGCAATATAGATAATGGACAAAGGTAAAAGCTTCTATTTGACATTTAGCGCAATACATTTAAAAGGCATTGTTCCAAAAATACAAAACGGTGTAATGTTAACAAAATGTCATTCCAACATGAGAATGTTCTACATGAGCCCAAAACCTCAATGTCAAAACCGGCTCAATAGAGTACGGTCAGTGAACCCTGCTTTCGAAACGACTCGCGATAAACCTCACCAGCCTGCTATGTATTGTATTCTTTTCAACAAAACAAGCTTTGTTACTATTATCTATTATACAAGCCTTTTAGACGGAGAAATTGTGCAGTATTCATTAGATGCCGGTGCGGAGTCCCATAAACAGGATATATACAAGGATATTGAACTCAATATAATTTAATTTCTGAATCGCCTTAATAACCCAGGTGATATCCGATAAAAATTGGAAATCATGAATTTGTATATTAAAAAACAACTTGAATAAAATCGTTAATTCTATGTATTAAAAAAAGATTCGTCAAAGGTACGGAAAAACTGTTTGTAGTTTTTTTTAGGTATCATTACTTAACCTCAATAATGACAACAAAAAAAAAAGAAAAATACTTGAAGAAAGGGTACAAATAGAAACATACAGAATATATAAATCTATACTGATCGTTACATTGCAGATAGAACGAATATCGCTTTATTATATACTTATACTTGGTAGATTAAAGCACGTATTAAATAGTATCAGTGACGAAAGCACCCGCGCCTTTTATGATTAAAAAATATATCAGATTACTTTAAAGCTACTTATCAGCCACTTACACAAGTATGTCACATCTCTATACAAATAAATAAATTAATACAAATGCATTCTGTGGTGCGGTAACACGGATCCGGCATTGTGTAATTAAATGTACGTAGTAGTTTGTTTTATGTTTGTAGTCACCTTATGTAATTATAAATTCTTTAGTTATGTATTATTCTTCACTCAAGAAAAAAAGAAACAAAAAACCATATTCTAAAACCTTAACAAAAACTGGATTGCCCGAGAGCGGTTTAGTCATATACATAATCTGTAGTATAATTCAAGTTTTACTTTCACAAGACTTTAACATTATCTGTGGTAATTTAAAAGGCATTTTAATATCAACTTTGTTAGTTCAAAGGCGCCATAAAACTGCAGTTTCAATTGGAATTCGAGAAGGTCACAGACAGTTATTTAAGAATCAATACCACTTGTGTACATAATGTCTGCCGTTTAATAAATGACTACGGATATGCAAAAACGTTGGAAAGGATTGGTTGCTAAAAACGACTTTCAGACTTTTGGCAACGTTTTAGATAATACAATAAATAAAATAATGCTTTCATTGTATTTTGTTACAATTTAATATTTTCTTTAAACATCCTTTGATATAGAAAGTTTTATTAAATATAATTAGACTCTTATAATTTTAATCTAAGTTATAACTCAACGATATGCTATCAATTTTTTGACTATTAGAAAATTTAGTGAGCAAAATCGAAACTCATGAAACCTTCACGGTTTTTCCTTGTGTTTGTGCCGTGATAAGTTAAAGGGATGTATTTTTTTAATTATGTCACCTATTACAAAATTGCATTGCCTTTCCTCCACCTAAATCCGAATAAAAAGCGTAAAGTATGGTATCTATTTAGTATTCCACTTCAACGTTCATGAGTCAACCTTAATCTTTATATGGGCAAACAGACGAAATGTTCATAAAAATACTATAATAAACTAAAAGGGGATTAAAGTTCAGTTTAATTTATTACTTAAATTGTTTTACGCGTCCTTGTTAACATAATACATAATGTACCTTACCTAATTAATTTAAATTTACTATTCCTTACGCCTAAATTATCTATCAAATGCGTGTGTATTATAAGCACTGAAATATCCAAACTTAAAAACATATTAATAATTATTTTAATGTTTTAACTTCGAAAAATTACTCTATTAGCTTGCAATTATTGTACTTCCATTAATGTTTTTTGAATGTTGAAGGAACCGTAAGAAGCATGTCAAAATGGTGGCATGTGGAAGGGTATAGTTCACCCATCGCTACTAAGTCGTCAAATAATATTATGTATGTATGCAGTTTCTAGGCGTCAAAGGCAGAAAAGGCATCATATAGATTCTAGACTGATTCTTTCACGCTATTCAAAATAAGAGTAAATAATTACAAAAACCATAATATGTGTACATTCAATTTAATGTTAGCCTTCTGATCATTGTAGAGATACAAAACAATATTCATGTACTGTCCAGCATGTCTTAACCTTGTGCTAAACGAAAGCGCAAAAGAATTTCTGCCCATTGTATATCAAATTTCACCATCAAGTCAATGTGTAAACATTATTTTTTACAGTAAAACTGACGGCACGCTTTTTCATAACAAACATCACCACGTGATTGCATATTTTTCAGCTATGTCTCATTTAGATTTCTTGTAAAATTATGAACCACTTAATGAAAATGCACTAGAAACTTTAAACACGATTTTATTCAATGTAACCTTTTTGGTGTCTAAATCTGCGACTAACATAAAAAAATCTAGTTTTACCTCCTGAATCTGAACATCTATATTTAGTAAATAAAACATTTTTTTTTAAATAATTGAATTTTGTTTTAAATTAAATATTAACTTCAGTTTTTTAATTTTAGTATTAGATTATTTTTTCTGATAAACGCAATAAAATAGAGTACCTCTTCTCTAACATGATTGCATTTTAACTGTTTAACTCTCAAGCCAATAAACACAAAATTGTCGTAAAACGAAAAGTTGCCAAAAGCTGCCTCTTGACGAACCCGAATGTTCATCAGAAAAATTCAACTTTCAAACCTTATAAGTACACTTACCTTCTGCAAGTTTATTGCATACGCATTACACAGTGTCCACAAAGAGTGAGTGTTACTTGAACTACAATATGATGCTGCACATACACGATGTATTAATAAAACACTTCAGCACAAAATTAGTACGTTTCGTAACACAGAACACGACGCAAAACAAAAGAAAAATACAATAGTTGGAACGGATTCGTTTTTGAATTTTGTTTTCGCGCTCTGCCGTCGCGTCGCGAGCGCTAAGCGTGACTGACTGACTGCGCAAGCGCTCGTCAGCGAATCTAATTTTATCGCGCCAGTAATACGAGATAAAGTCGTTCTTTATTAAGGAACGTTTATATTTTTTTTGTTTGTTTTATAGGTGAATTCGGCCTTTGCGTCCAGTGCTAAGCAACGGAATTCTGCATATGGAATATAGTTTCGACCAATAAGGTAAGGTCCATAAATCTATCAAATTGGATATCTATTACTGATAAAAAATATATTTAAATACAATTTTAGCACTTGTTTGCATATCCGGTAGGTGATTACTCTTATCAGGAAATGGTATGATTTTCATTACTTTTAAGTAGATCCTTGTTTACGTTCTTTTTTTATTAAATTTACTTTTGAAAAAACCTTCAGGGAACGTCAATATAGTCGATCATTAGTATTATTGTCTACTAAATTAAACTGCTTGTTTAATATTTTTGTCTACATTCTACTTTTGTTTGTAAAGTAAAAATGCCCTTCAAGATGCCTCCTTATATAAGCAAATATGTAAAGGTTACAATAAAACCTTCGAAGTTCACCGAAACCACGCATTATTCATGATATTGCTTGGATTTGAATAAATCACACGTGAAATATTTGTTATTTTCCGTAACAACAATGCAACCAAAATAAAATATCGACGCGTCTCTACAAGGTCCAGACGCGCCTGACAGTCGCTGCCGAGGCGCTTGTGACATACAGGCTTAAAGATTATAGATCTTAATTATTATGTTTAAAAGATCCATCTCATAAATAAAATAGTCTTATTAGGATAATATTCAGATTTATTTATAGAATAGGACAATATTTCTATAAATTAATAATCGTTTATGTGTTAATTTTCTAATGAATATTCATAAAATGTTTTTGATATAAAACTCCAGACTCAATTTCGTAGTAGGTTTCCTATTGTGGTATTATATTATTTATAATTTATATAGTATACATACCTATATTTGACTACCGCTGGTCTGAGAATACCAATTTAATACTCTATTATTGGCTTACTTGTGCGAGTTGTATGTGTAAATTCATTATTGTAGTTTCCTTTAAATCAACAAATTTACCTCATCACGTAACACTCGTAACGTTGCAGGTATGGCATGACAAGAAGTGATCGTGAAAGAAATATATTAACTAAATAAATAATTGTATGAATCAATTTGTTATACTTTAGCGCCTAAACCGCTGAACCAATTTTAATTATTTTTTAGTATAGATATAGACGGGACCCTGGAGTAGGTTATAATTTATTTTTGAAAATTTAGAACTTAAAAGGGAAAAACTTACAAGGACTAAAGGACCGTAAGCGTTACACATAACACTGTACAATTTCATTAAAGGTGAAGGCTACACTTTTACTTCTCATCTATGATACAGTCATAGTATTTATTATTAAGCAATTTATAATTAACTAATTAAGTGTTCAAGAAACCCACGACTGATGCATACAAATCTTACATAGTGTCAACAGTAATTACTTCATAATAATATTTCCAAATTGAAATGACGTATGTTCGACAAAACAGATGGCTGTATCTATGAGGTGTATTAGTCAGCCAGCCTTCTGATAAGTCTACCACCGAATGCCACGCGCAATCATTATGACGTGTTGGAACTATATTCATCTACTTGATTTATGGTATAATATAAGAATTAATTATTATGAAATGTTTACACTTAGCTAGCAAGGAAAAGTTAAGTGAAATTTTCTAAATATTAAAATTTTTTTAAATCGTAATTTTCTTTATTATTATTAAAATATCACTTTATAAACTAAGTATTAAATAAATTGGTATGTGGGCTTTGGTTTATGATAAATATTACTTTATACATATTTTATTATCGTGCGATTCCTATTTTACAAAACTAAAAGTCGTATTGTTATTTATTCATAAAGGTATTTTTAATGCTTAAGTTATAATAACACCGATTTTTAACGTACAGAACATGTTGACAGTTAACAGCATAAACAAAGCCGCGCGCATGTTCATTACTTGATAAATACAAGTAAAATATAAGTTTTACAACCTACAACGACAAGTAACATAAGTCAAATCGAAAACCTTTAATAAAGAAATATCACGTACGTGGATTAAATAAATCAACTTCAAGGGCAAATTTTTAAAGCGTCGCGCTTGGCAACGTGTTCTATCTTAAATCATACTACTGTGTGGGATTGTGGCTAGTTTCATTTTTAATTTTCTATAAATGTTTGTCTTTAGATCTTTTTTCTTATCTAGATTCTAGACCAGTGACGTCGGAAGATCACGTAACTAAATTGATTTATGGAAAAAATAATAGTATATTGAAGAAATAGATATCCAATTAAGTCAGCAAAGTAAATATACATAGAAAATTTGACTAGTACTACCTGTTTTTTTTAATAAATTTATTGATCGTGTTTAATCATAGCTTTTGTCGTGATATGAGGTATTTAAATTAGGACTTCGATGATTACAATCCGGAATAACTATTTAGATGCCAAAGAAGATATTCTATCACTGTATGCTAAGTCAATTGTCAAATTATGTTGCTAGGCAACGACAAGTAAGTAAATATAATTTCACTTGATTTTAATAGTTCTTGTAAGTTTTAAAGAAGTTTCTATAATCATGGACCTTAATGTAATGGACAAATTACGACTTTTAAAGATAGATACTGAATTACGATCTGAAATTAAAATGAAGCCAATGAGCCGTTATTACTTTCTTACACCCACGAATCCAGGTGAACAATTTTTTGTATTCGCTTCCACAGCAGCCTGGCTTATAAGAAAAACTGGAAAATCTTTCGAGCAACCAAACGAAGAAGATGACCCTAACTCTATTATTGCCACGATAGTAGACATCTTGAGGGATAAAGATATAGTTGTGGATTTCTCGTCACACAAACTAAAACAAGGGTATGGTGAACAGGTGAGTTACATTTTGAATGTATTAGCTGATGAGGTCCTAAAAAAGGAAAACTTCGAATGGCAAAACCCAATCATAGATATCCCAGATACAGAAGAATCAGTAGACGATGTGGATCAAGTAGAAGATGAAACTGAAATTACTCTTGATAAAGTAGAAGAAGAAATGGCAATTTACTCTGAAGAGTCAGATGGTGAAATGGCTGAGAAAGAAGAAAAAGATTCTAGTGTATTTGGGAACAAGGTGCATGACTGGGAAGCGTGGAAACTAGAGTTGGAAAGAGTAGCCCCTGCTTTAAGATTAAAAGTCACTCCCGATGCCAGAGATTGGCGAACAAGACATTCCCAAATGAAAACATATAAGGACGAACTCTTTGAAAGATTCAAAACAACCAGCACACAGCTCAATAAAGTGTATAACAACGTTAACTCTACAATGGATAAAATTTTTACACGAGAAAATATTCTTAATGAACAATTTGAACCAATAGTTCGCGAATATGGAACATTGTTGGAGGAGTTTAATAAAGTAACTAACGAATATAAAGAAGTAAGCGTAGGTGTAACAGAGAGACAAGAAATGTTAAATGAATTAACAGCTAAAGTAGAAAATATTAAGCAGAGAACAGAATCGCGAGGATCATCAATGAACGATAACGCTCCTTTAGTAAGCGCTAAGAAAGCTGTAGAAACATTGAAAAAGGACATTCAAGAATTGGACTTTCAGATTATCGTTCTTCTATGGATGTTAATATCTAAAGAGAATCCGAAGAGCAATAGTTTTTTATCAAACGATTCAAAGATAACTACTGATGTGTACTAATACATGCATTTATAGGTTTAGGATTGTTTGTTTGTTTTATATATTTCTTTGAGTATTAGAATAAAATAAAACTATAAATATTTGCGACTAATTTATTAATAATTTAAATTATAATAATAATACAACATGGTTAGTGACTGAAAGTATATATAAAACTTTTAGGTACGCGTGACAAGCTTTGGTTACAACAGGTAAAAGCCTTTAGGAATATTTAAACATAATGGATATTTTACTAAAAATATTATTTGGTATATAAGGAACAATTTATAATTTAAAAAAATATTTAAAAATATGCATTATATACTATTAGTATCTAAATGGCTAAGTATTATTTCGTCACAACATTAAATTATGCGATACAAAATTGTTTACCTATATGAATTTATTATAATTAGTTACGTAAAAATGTGTAAAAATATAGGCATGCAAAAATAAATCTGTGGCAAGCCTTTTTTTTGACTTTCAAAATGTACTTACGTAATGCCTATCATTTCTACAACTACAGTATCGGTAATATGAACTTAAAAATCAATATTAAAAACTACTGTTTTATATTCGAACATAAATTTTCAGAAGATTTATTAATGAGTGCTCCACGATTTGTTTAATAGATTCTTGCAAATAAACACGACGGTATGTAAATGCTTAGATTAAAAATAAGTATAATATCTAGTCCATGGAAGAATTTCGAATGTATGGGTACTTCTAGCAGTTAGTACTTCTAACAGAGTTGCACTGAGATGTTCTTGTACTTGTTTCCCTCGTTATTCGTACGTCTGGTAACTTCGAGTAATGGTTATGGGAGAAATATCAAAATTCCATTCTGTACAATTGTTCGCAATTCTTATAGACTTCTGAGACAGTTTGGACTAATTTTAAATAATTCGCGACACGGCGTGAGTAATCCTGCTATTACGAGATTTTCTATTATTTTCGTCGCGTTTGCAACATATGAGTAATCATGAACTCATAAAATATTTCATAATGAGAAAAGTTCAGCACGGGTTTAGTCTTTTACATGTGTCCGCTAATACGACGACGTTTTTGACATTTAAATATACTATCTGGATGTCGTCTTACTATGAAGAAACCTCACCCCATCCATTTAACACTAGACATGTATAATCAAATTCATATTTCTTGTATCGGTTAAAATTATTCGAATGAAATAAAGAAGTTTTCCAACACTATCAATACAAAAGAAGATTGCTTCTTGAACTGCTATTAATTGACTATAACAGGTATTTTTTATCCCGGTAATGTATAAAGCGTTTGAACAAATGCTGATTGATTATGATACTTCGACTACGCACAATTTATTGCAAAGCTTGTACAGTTCTGAAACAAATATTCTTTAATTTAAGTGGATATTATGTTCTGTATTTTTTATTCATTTAATTTCATAATATATATTTATTTCGTTGTCAATTACCCAATGTTTCATTTTAGATCTAAAAATCTTATTTATTTCACTCATTATTTTTCAATCTTTCCTTAGGATTGGAAATGTTACCTTTAGAGCTAATCGCAAAGCTTATATCATAATGATGATGAGAATTTGCAGAGAAAATATCGAGTAAGATTTAATAATTGTTATATATTCCAAGACCGAATTTAATTTGTTTTTAGTTGTGATATTTGTCAATCTATTTGTTTTTCAGATAAATTTTAAATGATAAATATATATTGGGATTTGAGTTATCTTGGAATAAGGGCCTTAGATTCAATATCCACCAGACTTAAAGAATCTGAAGTCTGGTCAAAATGTATGGTTGTAGCTATGTTCTGATTTCATAATTTTTTTGATTGAGTAAGCTCTTTCCTTGACCCAAATACGATGAATCTTTCGACGTGTCGAAGGTCACGTTGTATCGTTTCTTGAGGTCTTCCAAGAATTCTTGTTTTAGAAGTGCTAGGCAACTGAAACAAAAATAAAATAAGTTCCGTATTTCAAGTTAATAGATGAAACTTTATGTTGTCCGCTAGCAAACTTGTCGCTTGCAAACGGGTTCATTAATTTGGTAATTAATAAACATTATCTAGCGCAAAATAATTTTTGAATAACACAGTCAGGTCCATTAGTATGGCTATTTAAAGATTATTGACCAAGTTTAATTTCAACACTGTTGTTTAACGTTTGTTACCCCAGTAAATATTAATAACATTATAAGTCTATGTTATTAATAACATTATAAGTCTATGTTATTAATATTTACTGGGTTATATGTATTTGTAACTTTCTGAAGATATACATTTTACATATTTCAGTAATGCATTTTTCACTGCCGGTAAAAACTTCGAAATTAAAAATATATAACAGTGATTGATTACATAATAATGTACTATACGTAAGACGTCACCTACTAATGAGAATCTCAAAATGTCTTAAAAACCGATTTGATCTAAATTTGGTATAAACTAAATAAAACAAAACAAGTAAAAAAGTTTTTATACATGCGATAATGTGGGTCTGCACGGAATGCGGTGATGTCTGGCGAAGGTGCGTGCGGAGTGTGTACTACAAACGCGTCTGGCAACACCGACAGTCTGTAGCCTTGGGCTTTTAGCTCAACACTATGGGACACCTGCATAGCATACCAACAATAAAATATTCAAATAAAAGATTTACACCTGAACTTTCTATCAGCGTTTGTCTTGCTAATGAACAATAATTTGTATAATTTCAATTTCGGAATCTACATTAATGTTGTATCGTATCCAAATAATAAAAGTGTATATAATATGGTAATGTCGATTTGGATTCAAATATAAATTTAGGCCAATTATAGATAACATTATACTGATTTTTGCATAAATATAATTATAATACTCCGTTATATTAACTTGGTTATATACCTACGACAAATATTTCTTTCTTAAGTATAAAAAATCTCTTCTACCTAATTAAATTAATTCTATCTAATTCTTACCTTATTCCAACCGAATCCTGAAAATCGAGTATCGTATTTAGGTACAGACCGATGCACTACTAAATACGGCTCATAGTCTGACTGCCATTCCACCTAGAATTTTTTAAATTAATTACAAGCTATAAGTATTAGAAAAACTAAGGCTGAAGATGACTTTCTAAATATAATAGTAACGAATATTAGACTCTTTTCCTCTGGGATTCTCGATTTTGCATCAATTTTTTATGGTACTATGTCCGATAATATGAATTGTATGGTGAACAGGTTAACATACAAATAATACAATCATAATAAGAACGTTTTTGGTAAAATATAAAATATATTATAAATCTCTCCTCAAAACGTACGATGAACTGTCACCATGTTAATAGATCTTGAAACAGAGCCATACTTAATCTATAAAGAAATGATAAAATTAAATTACCTCGTATGGTGCAGTGGCGTTAGCCCACCTAGTGTAATTGGTGGCGCGGTGACCCCGGGGCCACTCCCTTGCTCGGAACGGGCCAACGTCACCCCGGCCGTGGGTCGCCAATCTTGCGAGTAACGCCGCCTTATAACGCGGTACTGACGCGCGGTACCGTTGCGTTTCAAACGCTGGCACGACTAAACACTATAGTATATAATAATACATTCTTGAACATAACAAAAAATAAAATATACGTCAAAAATACACTTGCCTGAAACAAGCCTGGTCAAAGTATTAATATTCTCGTCCAAGCGACTTTCGCATATAGAGTTTAATTTCACTAAAATATTTAAATCAGGAAATAATTGATTAACTTTGATTCCTCTGCTATAATCAAATCTAATATTTAAAGTGTTCATTATTTTTAGAGCGGATAACAGAAGTTTAAGAGATAGAATAATCTGATATTTAATACTTTGGTTATTTATACGTGTTAATATTCGTACCTTTTTCTGTGGATACGGGTTAATTAGTTTGATGGCAGCACGTAAATGTGCATACAAGCCAGCCATTGGAACAAAGTCCGCATCCATCAGAAATACATACGGCGTATTCACATTTTCAAGTGCTACGTTGCGGAGATAGTTCACTGGATAATGTACCTGAATGGCCATTAAAAAATAAAAACTTAATTCCATACGCTTATTACCGGTTATAGTTTTCATATAACATACTTTCCAAATATGACGCATACATATAAATAAAGTATATCTGTTAACTATTTCCTAAATATATTTTAAAATCTATACGGTACTTATAAAACAAAAACAATTTATTAAATTTTTGTGGAACTATGTGTGACTAGCACATAGCTTAAGTTATAATTTAGGCTTGTTTTATTTTATCGTCATCCCTGTATTTCGATATACATATTAACGACTATTTAAACTCATAACGCTTTAGTTTTGTTAGAGAAATTATAGGTCAAAACCTTTCCCTACTTAACACTCACCGAGTCATGTTTGAACACGAGATGATATCCGATATTCCGTCTGAAACTCAAAGTATCAGACCAATCGCGGATGAAGCTCTCCAACTTTGTTACCTCGCAATCAGAGAGGTATATTGCTGCACTGAGCGGACCTGCATCCAATAATAGGAACATATATCTAAAAGTAAATGAAATAGGACATGCGCAGGAGTTTAGTAAAATGAAAAACAAAACATATAATTTTGTAATATAAATATTATATAAAACTTTTTTTGAAGCTTTGCTCAAGATAATGTCGACTTTATTAACCACTTCTTAGTTAGCAATGTAACTTTAGATTTTTCATTAAACGTACAAACATGTAATTTCTACTGATTTATTATATGTAGATGATTAATTAAATCATACCATCCCAATACTTAACCAGCCTCTCCAAAAACTGCAATCGGTCCATCGATAACTGCAGAACTAGAGTAACGTCGAAACCATCGACGCTAGAGTAGCTATAGTCCATATAATATAAATGAGTACGTAGTTTGACGCGTTGCGCCGCACGGAAACTGAGGCAAAGATCCGAATGATTCATCTGTAGATTATGGGATGGGCTTGAAATTAGGTAACAAAACTTTAAATATTTGTATTTAAAACAATAAGAATTCCGAACTGTACTGTTATGGGGCACTCAACTTGATTTATCAGAAGTTAGTTCTTAAACTAACTTGGCCTAAGAACTATTAAAGATATCATTACATTAGCGAAATAACTTCTTTACGTCAAGACGCATATGAAATTTGACGAAAAAGAGTAAGTTTAATTGTATTAAGTGAATTTATTTAGTCTCTAGTGGGGTATGGAGCAATCACACTTCGTTATCTAAATGTTCAAATAACTAGGTGAAAGCAGGGTCTATGCCCAATAAATACCTAAATTGTGCACTCATAATTTTAGCAAAGTTGTCTTTTAAAATAGGGGCAGAAGATTTGATATTGTTACCTTGTATGTAACTACTTCATTCGTTGAACACCGATGTAACTTCTCTCTCAACAAATTGCCATCAAAATTAACATAAGACAGGTGGATATTCTTAAAGTATTCTGAGTCTCTAATCCTCACGCTATATTTGCTTGGAGAGTTCCAATGTATAATCTGAAATGTTATAATGTATTAATTTAAATAATCTTTGATTTGCCTGAATCAAAATTGGTATCCGTTTTTATCTTCTAAACCCTGTCATGGACTGATATGTTTTTCACAATCATTAAAATATTTTTTACAAAGTGTATATAAACTATACAAATAATAAAATACATACCAATTAAACTTTAATATAAATGACTACATATAATAGGTACTTCGTATTTTTTATATAAATTTAAGTATATACAAGTAATTATGTATAGTTTAATTTGCGAATGTTCGAAATAAATAGTTCTACAGTACATCATTAAATAATAAATGATGTCAGTTAGCTGAGTTTTCATCTTGTCAGTAAACCTCAGTTTGTCGGTGGATATAATAATATATAAAAAGTACAGTTAATGATTATTTCATTAGGCCGATTCCGCTAGGACCACGAACAGCAAAGTTATATCGATTTACCTTAACATTATTGACGTCTTCACCATAACAGCTCTTGGCAAGTGTCTTCATAGACATTTGCACATTGTACTGACAGCTTATATTATAAACAAAGCTTGGGTTTTTCTTGATAATAGCGTTTATTACGTCCTGTAATTAAATTTTCGTATTAGACCACTTCGGTTTTGGTATTAGACAGTTTTTCATCTTTTAAGTAATAGACGCTATTTCTTTTCTTTTATGGATTTACCTGGTCAGCCAGTGTAGTCTGTTTCAATTGTGCCAGATTCTCGTTGATAGTTTCATGCCAAACCATAGTCCAGTCTGTTTTCCTCCTCAGTTTATGAAGGTCCAATAACATTACACCGGTATTGTAACCTCGACCAAGGGCAGGCCAGCGTTTAGTTTTATCGAAGTACCAATTACTTTCGTTTTCAACCAAACCTATAAACTATAGACAGACATTCTTATGTATAACAAAAATTGAATTTAGTATATAAACGCCCTCAAATTTTTTTTTTAAAATCGTTTCTAAAAAAACACCACATCAGAATCGACCCAGCCGTTTAGGAGCTACGCTGTACAGACACCTATGTTAAACTTATCCTATATTTTCATCGGACATTGAAACTAATAATGATGTTGCACTATAGATAAACTGTAAGGGGAACTCTTTGTATTAAATAAGAACGTCGTAGTATTTCTCACGTCAGTTCTTTTATTTTCTCAAAATCGTACGTGATGTAAAAATGAATTCATTGCAGTTTAAATCATCGAAAATGCATTTCTTTTTTAAATTAAAATGTTATCAGGAGTACTAGCCGTGCTCTGTGGTATCACTCACGTTATATTCACGATCTTAAATTTTATCACCAAACAAAATTCACTCCACCGCCATTGTATATCTCTTTAACAATATTCATTAAAATTGATTCAGCTTGATAATTGGTTTTAAATAATTTTATTTGCGAAGTTTATTTGTACTATTTCTCACCTGGTCATTGGTCATATTCCTGAACATATTCCATAGTTCAGCCACATTACACAGAAAAGTTAAATCTGAGTCAAGTACGATAACTTGTCTCAGGCTATCAGGCAAGATGCTAGGAAACAATAATTTAACCAGAGCATATATCCCTGAATAATGGCTATTTGGTATCCAACGGACTTCGGCAAGACGGTTTTCGGCATTGTAACGTGTGTATTTCACTATGGCAAAAAATATATTGTTTTTTGTATTGTATTTGACAATGTCACACATTCCTTACCTTAAGGGATTGTAAATATTTAGACCTTATTTCATCTCATAAGCAGACTTAAGTAACTATAAAGTAGGGAGAAAATTAAGTTTCTATTTTTTATGCTCTATTTGAACTGTTACATGCCATTTATGGTTACAATGTACTTATTTTTATTAAATTGATATAAAAGAATAGCTTACCATCAGGTAAATCCCACATATCAAATAGAGTTCCAATAGTATGTTCAGACATGCTATCCACAATGATGTGGAAATGTAATGGGTTCTGTCGGTGGTGAAGTAAAGATTTAAGCATGGGAGTGATATTTCTTGAACATTTCCCCATACAGACCAGAGATACATGGACAGTTTCACATATAGTACCCGCTACATCAGGAATCTGTGAATTTTAAAATAAAGTATTTGTGCAACAGAAACATGAAAGATAGCATATTACTACATAGACATTGATTGTTAAGTAGTTTACCAAACAAAAACAAAAATGCAATACATTATGGTATCATCATGAAAATAACAACTCTTGTTCAGTAAATATATAATTGTTTAAATCATAAAATTTCTTGCTCTTATAATTTTTTTTAGATTAATTGCTTTATATTTGTATTTTCTAGTGTCAATTTTATTTTCAGAAACAAATAATGTTAATATATACCTCAGGTACACTATAAGTTATTTCCGTATCTGCAGATATCTGTCGCATAACATTATGCGAGATCTCTAGTTGTTTTTTAAACACAACATTTTGAGTTTCTAGGATATTAATTCTTGATATTAACCACCAATAATATATAACAGAGACTGCAATCCATAAGCCGAGAGGCACCCCTAACCAGGGTCGAAGAAATAAACAGGAGTAAACATTTTTAGAAGAAAAATTCATTTTCGATATACCATTTTGTGTTGACAAATCTTTTGCTTAAGTTTTGTTAGGGTCATTGACTCAAAATGTTGTATGTATCATATATTTCAGTATGGAGAAATACTTTCATTTTTTCTGAAAAACACAAAAGTCATATAATGCATACTTATAAACATACTTTATAAAGTTAATTATTATTATTATAGCTGGATTCGTTTTAGAAACTATATAACATTTCTTAGCTTTCTGAAATGTTGCAGATACATTTCAGATACATACGATGTATTTATTATAGTTGAATAATATTTGTGGAAAGACCTTTAGAAAAATGTTACGAACTTAAATATTGAAAACTTAACGTACCATAATCATTGAATACGAATGAAAACTTTTCCGAATTGTTAAATTTATAAAGTGATAAATTTTAGACTTACTTTAATAATTATTACGGCAATTTTATGGAAAGAAAAACATTGAAATTTATGTAAAAAATCCAGAATCAGTCGGAAAATATTATGTAAATATCAACAAATCACTGTCACCCAAAGTAGGATGTCACTAACCACAGACTAAAAAATACTATTGCACAGATGATTACATTTTTTAAAGTATTATAATTATTTAATAATTCATCCATTACATTTTTAAAATATCCTAAAACTTACAAATCAGCATAAAGTGAGGTGTCTATTTGGTTGTTAAATTATGAAACATTCAGTGTATAAAAAATTATACAAATTATTTATAAAATAAAATTAATTTAAAGGGCGAATCTTAAGATATTTGGTGTTCAGTTTTTTAATTAATGGAGAAGGAAAATAAAAAACACAATTAATAGGAAATACCTTTATTTAAAAAACAATACGTTTGTAAGGTAAACAAAACTTAAGATAGCACAAAGTTGAAAATTAATAACATAAATTTTAAATAGTAATTTTTTTAAGTGACAAGTCAATGACAATAAAATACATTTTTGTTATTATTTTAATGTTTTGTCATGAACTTAAATACTACCTAATACATAGTTCTATACTTAATAAGTTACATTAAACTGAATGTACTACACTGTCATTAGTTATAGAACTAAAAAGGTGGGTTAAATTTTTAAAGTTTATTATAGTTATAAAAATCTAATATTTGGTTTTGAATAGGTACACAATTTTTACAGCTAATTCGGAAAAGTAATATTACTTTTTTTAAGAGAAAATTGAAATAATACTGCTATAAAAACATCTATGTTAAGTAACAGCTTATGAATTAATCAAAAGCGATGCGGTACATTTATTCTGCATGTAAAAAAATACTATCGAAATTATATAAAATAGTAAAAACACACCTTATTTCCCAAAAAACATTAACACATTAGGCTTACCTATAAGATATACTTATTAATTAATATAAAACTTTCAATAATAGAATTTAGTATTGAAATTAAACGCCTATTGTGACTTAAACCGTCAAATTCGATCACTTTGTTACCTGGATAGTAATAAACCTTTTTTTATATATGTATATGCTTATTGTAGTTGTACATTATGTTTGTTTGTACTTGTTTGAATCCTTAAATACTTCTTAATTTATTTCAGTTTCACCACTCCACTGGCTTGCAGGCTGTTGTGGGTTTTGTATATATGGCTGTGGTCGATTTGGGGTAAATGTCTGCGGTTGTACTGTTTGGGAATAGCCCCGTGGTTGTGATTCTTGAGCGTACCCTTGCGGGGATTCCCGCGCCTCTTGGACGTATTCTAGCGGCTGTCCATAACTGAAGCCCTGATCTATGCCTACTTGGAGGGGCTCTGTTGGTTCAGGGGTATCTTCAGAGACGTCTTTTTTGTAAGGTATTGAGTCATCATCGGAGTTAATTTTTACTGAATCATCCGGATCTATTGGACGCGCTCTGAAATAACGATTTTTAAAATGATTTTTAAGAAATATACCTATTATAATATCATAGAGTATTTGTTTTAAACAAAATGTAAAAAAAAGATTTAATAATTTTAAAAATGATTTTCTTAATAGGACATATCTCGAGTAAAATGTATGGGAATACCTATCACGTAAATTTTGTATAATAGTATATTAAGTTACTGAGCTGTATGGCTGAGTAAAATAATATGATCGACTTTGTTTAATGTTTAACTATTTTTTTTTATAAAACGGATGAACAATATTATCCCCAGATTATTTTACTATTGAACGACAAAGATGTGAAACTATCAGATTATGCTCACTTTGTAAGATAGTTCTGTTCTTCCTTTTCTTCTTCCTTTCGCCTTTTCAGAACCCTCCAGCCAATGCAGATCATTATGATGACGATCGGTACCATTACCGCGCTGATGATGCCCCATGTTGCACCCAAAGTTCTTTGTGAATACTCTTGGTTACCTGTTAGCATCAAAATGAGCGTTAATTAGATTATTTACATCCTTTAAGCCTACAGTGGAAGTAGGTAAATGTGTTTTATTTTGAAAAATATTAAAAATATCTCTACTTGATGTGATAATCATGATAGCAATGACTAGTTAGGTATCTTTACTACGAAATGTTTGTTCTAATGCGTAATATACATTGAGTTGTTTAACAAACGCAATTTTTATCTTAAATTAGATACAAAGTGTTAACTTACCTCAATAGGCGTATGCCCCAATTTTTTTTATGTACATTATGATAAAAATTGATAAGAAAGCAAGCATCAAGTGGGAATAATGAAAAGATAATCACATGACCGAGAAAATTTCTATTCCACCGAACCTTGACTTCCCTTGCTTTCTTATTATTATAAAAAAAATTTCAATCATGGCCATAGTGAAATTATTATACCGTCCTTCGGAACAGAAATTCTCTCCGTGTCATATTTTATAATACGTAAACAATTTTATTTAACATCCATTTTACATTTTAATTAAATTTAAAAACATCAACGACATCACTAGGAAACATCACATCACGAGTTACATACACTAAAATAAAAATAAGTGCATAATTAAACTACATCGTGCAATTAACAAATATAAACTTAAGCCAAAGTCTTCTGTGAATATTGTCATTTACTTGGCAGTCTATAATAATATAATACTCGTTGTCTAAAGATTAGACTACTTAAAATATTTCGTCAGTGGGATGGAAAGTTATTTATAATTATTAAATTATACCATAGTAGATCTGCTACTAAACGTAGGCATTTCTGAAACGGGCGGATCGATTAAAGTTTCCACAGATTTGCCTCTTTGAGGTGGAAGAGTGAATGTCTTTATTTCAGTCGCCGGAGCACTCTTTGGAGGATCTGGAAGACCAGGATTATTGTATGTGTTTCTGGGACTAATATCAGATGTGGGACTGATAGGGGGTGAATAAATTTCAGAATAAGTTGGAGAATAATGTGATGAAGTGGGACTTATTTGACCATCGTATTTAGGGGAGTACGGATCCTCTGATTCTTTGGTAGAATAGCCAGATTCACTGGGTAAATTGCGTCGTCCAGCTTGACGTGGTTTTAGAAATTCTATATCTTTTGCGGGACGTGTTAATGTGGAGTCTCGATTAGATTCAGAATCTGAAGGCGATGTTATCGACAGTAAGTCTTCTTCGGATAAATCCCAAGGTTTTTCTGGGAAATCAACTTCGGGCGCATTGGGTAGGGGCTCATTTGTTCTATAAGATTTGTCGTAACCACGACGTTTCTTCAGTGAAGAAGGTTTGTCAGATTTATTTGAATCTGTGTAACCTATTCCGGAGGTGTCTCCATCTAAAGGTTCGCCTGGTGGAGCTGGAGCGGATCTCATTATAGCTGAACTAGGTTTAATGGGAGATTCCTCAGTAGGAGTATTTGATGTTTTAGGTTTATCAGAATATTGACTACGTAAAGTATCAGTGATGTTCCCCATTGATGGAGATCTAAGGCTAAGTCGAGATGCTGATTTCGAGCGCGGAATGTTCTCGAAGCGGAAGCCTTCTTTGCCTTCTGACTTTGGTTTGTAGTAGCACCAGAACCAACAGAGGCAAATAAGAAGAGCCAACGGTACAATAACTGCCACTATGACGCCCCAGGTAAGGAATAGTGTTTGCTGCGAATACTCCTGGTTACCTGATATCAGAATTTAATTTGTCAATGCTTATCTTTATCATGTGTCTGATCCTCAAAGTAAAGTATGTAAAATATGACTACAAAATTCATAAAACTTACGTAGACATTCGGTGTATCCGTAATCTGGTAGGTTCCACCTGCCGTTTTCTTCGCAGACGCGGCGCTTATCTCCCGTTAATATGAAGTTTTGATTGCATTCGAAGTTTACCTAATGAACCAAAAAATATGAAGTGAATTAGACCAAAACTATAAATATATAGTATATTATTATAATTTGTTGTGGCACTGTTAATGCTCGTATAATCAAGGAATTTCTAAGAATTAAAATCTTCAATTTATTTAAAGTTCAAAATTTAACAGTTACCCTTGTTCCAGGGGTGAAGAAGAAGTTACTCTTTCGCCCAAATCGAGGTGTTTCCAAAATACCGCAACTAATCACTCTTCGCGCATTTGTCTCTTTAATATTTGTCTAAAAACAAGAAAGTAATATATAGTTTTGTTTACAAATGTGCCTAAAATTACAGCGATTTCAATATATGTTTGTCATATAACGGCAGCAACAATTTCCAGTGCAAGAACCTATGATAGACTGAGATTTAAATTCATATTCTCTTGGTATAAAAGCCTTGAAAAAGCACCATTATTAAAAGAACAATGGATGTCTTTTGATATATTCAAAGGATACACGCGATTATTTATCATAAATATCTTAATAATAGTTACTTAATCAGAATTATTTGCTGAATCCAAAATGTATCTTATAAAAAAAAGCTAAAAGAACATTCCTATAAGATTTAAAAAATACTCATTAAATTATTACTGACATCAAATTCGACGAAAACTAAATATTATAATACAAGTTGTAACATGTTTGTTTTTTGAAAAATAACTATCTAAATATAATTTTCACTTAATTACGAGTAGAATATCGATTACTTAACGTTTGCGAGCTAACGGGTACATGACTCACGTAATAATTATCTCATATTCTGCGTAATAGTCCCATACATGACAATAAGAATTTCCCACGTACTTTTTTCAAAGTAAGTACATACACATTGTGTAGTTTAGATCGATTTAAAGTAGGTAGGTATTATTTTTTTTGAAAAACTCACGATTGAAATATTATATTACCATTACATTAATTTTAACTGCTAGATTAAAATAAATCATATGACTAGTTTGAATTAAAATATTAGTTTAAGAAAATTAACTTACTATTGAGGCTAAATAGTTTTTAGTAAATTCGGCCATATCTCTATTCAGAGTCATGCCATAATCATATCGACATTGATAAGAATCCTGACATATTTCAACAGCCCTAGCCACATCTTGTGATCGATTAGCCGGAAGGAAGTTTGCAGGTTCCTTTATAAAGTTGGGTAGAAATTGGTTATCATTATAATACGCTGCGGTTCGACCATATTCCCTTGTAAATAGGGCTACGCCTATATTTTTCTGTTCTCGATCTGTCACTTGCCCTGAAAATTTCCAAAAAATATTAAATTTAAAATGTAGCTAAAATTGTAAGAATTACAGTGTATCAAGCAGACGTTTTACAATATGGTTGATACAAAAAGTTTGAGTTGAAACGCTTGTTTATTTAGTTAACAGTACAAATGAAGTTTAATTTTATACTTACAGTGTTGAGCAAAATCTCGATGAGCACTTTGGAAGTTATTTAGGTCAACTGTGGCCAGCGTCCCGTCAGGCCTTATAAAGTCATCGTTAACATCCAGCGACCAGTTACCAAATAATCCTCGCGTTTGATTCTATAAAACAAATGTAAATGAATATCAGCTCATTAGACGAAACAAAATCAACTAACATTGTTGTCTGTACATTGTACATACATTAATCAAATGGCTGTGTGATTCTGAAGAGCTAATTTTTCAGCACAAACGTGTTTCACAAAATATAATTTGAACTATTGTAACCGAATTGGGAAAAATAATGAATATGTTTTCATAAATAGGCCATTATAATCTAGCCCTTATAAATGATTTAAATTAGTTATTGAGTCAGAAATAAAATAAAACGTACCATATAATTCCAAGGCAAATATACTCTAGCTGACATGTAACCCTTATTTTCTATAACCTCTACTCCAGCTCCCGACGAGAACATGATGACGATTTCAGACTGATTGAGAATATACATAGGCTGGTATACTGTCACTCCTAATGAATAAAACAATTATTTTTTATTTTCGTTAAATTGATCATATTGCATTTTGAAGAAAGAATCATGTGTGGTAAATTAAATAAAATAAATATAAACGAAAATTATCTTCATTTATATTTATTTCATTTGAAAGAACGCGTACCTGGGAAATACTGGACCCTCAGAGCAGGTCGATCGAAAAAGATTCGTTTGCCATCAGCAAAAACGTCAAGCCTGTAACGCCATTGAGAATGTTGAGGTCGAAGACGTACCTAATGAACGGAAAATCATTAATGTCACATAATATCTATTTGACAAATTTAACTGATTATAACAATATAATATCACAAATAAATATAATTATGACTGTAATAGTTACTTATTTAAATAAAAAAGCTTACCTCGATAGGAACAGAATTATTGGACGCAGATACAACTGATGTGATATGTGTAGCATTAACAGACCCGTATATATTTCGAGGCACCTGTTCAAATCGTCCCTGAACATCCAGTTTTAGGTGTGGATGATCAACTCTTACTAAAACATATTCGCCTGTAAAAAAATAAATAATACTCACATTTTTTTTTTCTAGAATGTAATAGTGCAGTGAGTGTGAACTTTAAAATTTGTTAAATATTTTCGCCGCCTTCAGGAGTGTAACATTCGCCAGACTTAAGATTTTAATGGCGAATAAATGCAGGAAAACGAATTTTAAGTCTTGTACATTGAAAAATTTTATAACATTATTAAATAAATAGAGCATTGAAAAATAAATAACGTTTGAAATTGGATTACTAGAATACCACAAATAATAATTGTAAAACTAACAAAAATCTTTTTCGAAAAATTAATTATTTAGATTAACAACTTTACCTTTGCCATTAAAAGTATACTGGAGATCATCGAATGTCACAATATGGGGGTCACCGAAGATACCAGCTACTCCAGGCGATTGATAAGCAACACAATCTTGAGAAGGACGACGCTCAAATCTGAAACAATATTTATATTAAATCGGCAAATTCACTTAATCTTTAACACTGTAGATATTTAACGTAAATAAATTATGTTTCTTATTTTTAAACAAGTCAAATCTATGTATTTCAGCTTGTAATTAAAAATTAAATATTAAAAAAACTTATAAGTTACCTAAATGTTTCACACCCAACTGCTTGTTCTTCTTGCCACATACAACATTGATAGAACGGAATCATATCGTGGAACCAATGGGACAAAGATGGTACCTAAAAAAACGTTTATATTAGTTCTCTAGTATTGTCAAAATAGTTATGTAATTAAGTAAAATAGTTGCTTGCTTTTTACCTTGTTAGCTTCATTGTACGGAGTAAAACCAAAATCGTGAGACCTGTGTGGTCTCGAACCCCACATTTGGTCATATGACAACATTAAGAAACCATTTTTGTCATAGCAACATTGCTGACCTGATCCTTCAGGACTGAAATTGAAATAAAAAGCACGGTATAAAATTTGCAATGAATATAATATTTTAGATTATTTTCGTAAGATTTTTTATATTTACCTTGGAGACGCGCTTCTAACACAATGTAGTGCTCCCCAGTGGTATCTACAAGTTGGGTTTGTATCTTTGTCACAACTAGGGTCCGGTAAGAAGCGGCCTTTGTCCAGAAGCGCATGCTCCATAGTGCAAGGACATACCCAAACTTGTGCTGCGAAGTTTTTCAAGAAACGATCTGTCCGTAACCAATTATTACAAAGTGAATTAGCCCACCGTTGGCCAAACAGTCTTTCCCACTGCGGTGCAAAGTACCACCCAAGAGGAATCGGTCTGCTCCATAGTATCCTGAAAAATCAAGAATATTAAAATTTAACTGTTCATACAAGTGATAAAAAATGTATATTCATATATTTCTCGATCTACTCACGGAGATATTGAAACCCCTTTAAAGACCTCAGGTGTCGTCAAGTTGATTTGAATAAAACCGAATTGCATGTCGTTATGCATAATATTATCTCTATTACGGAAGTTTTGAGGATTGATCACGTATTCACCAGTGTTGGCTACACCGACTTCGATTACATCTATAAACTCTAATTGAGGGCGGATTGTGACTTCCTTGTAACCCCACAAACTTATTTGAAGCTGTACATTGAGGTTGGTAGTCAAGTTGAAACGATCCCAAGTAATTCGTATTTCTGGAGGATTTCTTTCATGTATTGCATTATCGGGGAAGAAAATTTTTTCATGTGCTGTTGCAGGTGTTTCTGAAAGAAATGCACTGTATTTTGTCACCATCGAAAAATAGTTGAAACCTTTGGATAATTTAAACATGTCTAGTGAGCTTCTCAATCACATCGGTCTAGCGTAAAAATATCTTGCGCCATATCTATAAGTTCCATTCTAGCTTGGTCTAAAATGTTTATGTTCAACGGTCTAAATTTATATAAATTGTACGTAGATAGACTGAAATCTTTATGTGCATTATTGCTGTAATGTATATCAAGACTTTAGTCCGTATTTTTTATAGATAATTTTTATAGATTTTTCGTACTCATAATATAATTAAGTAAACTGACAGCACATTATTAAATATTAATAACGGCATGTCTGAAGTTATATCTACCGTTAAAGAAAACTCGCGCTCGTCTATCGATAATGCCTTAAAAGACTATACTTACCTACAAAGAATTTTCCCTTCCATTTAAAAGGTTCATTATTTATAGAGACTTCAAACCTTGCGTAACCATTATGGTAAAATAAAGGTTGAACACAAATAGCTCTATTGACATCAACTACAACTCCTTGAACGGACTCTGTATCGAATCTACAAGTGATTCTATCATTAGGATTGAAGCAAGGTCCAGTTATGTTTACTACAGTTCCACCTAACATATTTCCAGACTCAGGAGCAAACATAAGAGGGAGATTTGCGCCGTCTGTAAAAAAATAAATATTATATTTTAATACAGAACATTATGTATATCAGATTATAATTATATAAAAAATAAGCTAACGATGCTGGTTAGACGCTAATAAAGAGGAGCTTTATAGTGATAGTTTAATAATATGATAATGGGATTTGACGCTGCAAACGTTATGACGACAAAAACATTAATTATTGTGAAATTTATTTTATTGTTTCACAATTCATTACGCATCTTTGTTTGACATAGTCAATGTCGTGCAGTTTACTTCTAAGAAGTTTGTTAGTGTTAATCATATTTTTTTCGTTATGTCTATATGTATATAAATTTTTAATAAAAGTACTCACCAATATCTTTGTTGCAAGTTCCCATAAGTATGTTCTCGTCGATTCTAAATATATGTCTTCCTGGGAAGCCGTTTGCCCATCCTCTGCCCGTTAAGTCTCGTAACACCGATGCTTGAGAATATGGCTTGTATTCATAGCTTCGTGTACCGTTGCCAGCGTTGAAACCAATCTATGAGTACAGATAATGAATTTAGATTGTTTATCTTAGTATGGACTGGAGGAAAGTTATTAAATCGTAAACATATATACATACGTAAGCTGGTACACCACCCTCTCCAGTCGTGGTATCTCCACCTGCCTCTGTGTGGGAACTCCA
The DNA here is from genome assembly GCA_025727935.1 of Hebomoia glaucippe. Taxonomy (NCBI): domain Eukaryota; kingdom Metazoa; phylum Arthropoda; class Insecta; order Lepidoptera; family Pieridae; genus Hebomoia; species Hebomoia glaucippe. The sequence continues at coordinate 7,342,250 of JAOSYY010000001.1, read as the reverse complement.
GTTAATTTCCAAATAGTTAAATATCGCATAAGTGAAGACTTCATCAGTTGCCAAAACCATTTGAAAAGTGTTAGTCTAAAAATTAATTAATATATTATACATATGATAAAGGTTTGTTAAGGAAGATATGAGAATTCTTAATACATATAATAACTAGGTGCAATATACTTACCATGAAGAGAGAATTATCAATACCACCGGCAAAGGACATGTTTTTCCAAGTAATAGTGATTGCGTGTTTGGGGAAGAATGTTTCAGAACCAATGACACCTTGGCGAATATCCCATGTCAGGCGTTCGCGCATTTCAATACCGAGCTGATCAGTTCTAGTCTAAAATAAATGAAAATAAAATAAACAGTTTTGAAAATTACTATATTTCTATGCTTGTTTTTATTGCTTTTCTTTTTCACCTTACCTATCTATATTGTTAATGCAGTGCTTTAAAATTATTTCATAATATTAGAAGATTCTTTTTTTAATATACAATTCCTATTTTGAACGAAAAATACAGTAGAAATTTATTGAAAACATATTTATACAATACTTAATTACCTGTAAATCTCTGTCCAGCCTAAAGTATACTCCTGGTCGCCTTTGATCAGGATCTTCTGGTCTCTGACTACCAATTCGACACTTGCTAAAGAAAATCCCTATGAATGAGGGGTCGTTGACGTTGGGCCAATCTCTAACAGGGAAAGAGAGAGGGTAGGTGTAATGATCTGGAGGATCACTGAAGTAAATGTAACCATTCATCGATAACTGAAAATGTATAAAAAAAAAATAATTATGATATAAACGTCTAAATTACAAAACACAGTTATGAAATAGTGGTTGTTGATTTTGATTATTTAAGATATAATAATAATAAAGTTTACTTTAAAAAAAAAATAAAATCTTTTTTTTTTAATATTAAAATAACAGCTTTTCCTTAATACATATAAAATTATATAGTTACATATAACAGAAAAAGTTTATAAAATATTTGTATGTTCATCCCGGCTAATCTTCGGAAATTGGTCCACTCGCAATTTTAAAGAGACTCACTGGTGCATAGCTAATGCTATAGGCCCTACTCGATGCCCTATAGTGTTCCGTATTAAGTAGGGTATTTCTAATTTTGAAAAATAATCAAGGTTCTCCATGAAAACGGTAAACGTATTCAATTCTACCGGTCTCTTAGCAAATATTTGAATGTTTGATTTTCGTTTTGGACTTAAAATAAGGTATACCTATATAAAATTAGCATGTACCTGTATAAAAATCTACTTACCCTAGTGTAATTAAACCGGAATCCAAAGAATGGTAGTTGAAAGTTAAAGTTCTTATGAATCTGAGGGGTTGACGTGTGGATGTCGCGTTGGTAGTCACCAATGTTTTCATTGCCTCCTTGGTCATAGAACCAGTAGAGGAAATTGCCACGAATCTGTTGGAGTCTTTGAGGAGTAATAACGTAAGGCTGTCCATTGTTCTGATATGTTGTGGAGGGTAATACTCTACCATCAATGTGAGCTGAAACAGTTTAGGTTTCATTTACAACCATTGTCGGAGTATTTTAAAAATTCATCTATTTTTTTAATTGCCCACACATTTTGATTTACGTTTTATACTATAAATAATATATGAAACTAGATTATTATTTTTTTGTCAAAGAGTAAACAATTAAATAGAAAAATGTCGAAATGAATTCAGCATCATTTTCATTAATCGTAGAAAAAGATAAAGGTAGGTACTTAGAAATTATAGAATTTATGTGAGTAATATTAAAACAAACATCGCGTTGTTAAAGCATAATATCAAAGCCAGTCACCGATAACGATGATAGCTTATCGTTTCTACATAAAGCTGGCTTATTTGTAGAAATACTACCTGTTGTCGCAATCCTATTTATATAAATATTTATTTATTTGTTCAAATTGAGATTGACCAAGTAATTAATATTATTGTAACGAATTTATATTTTACAGGCTTTTTCTCGTGTCGATTTTGTCAACCACTTCTATTGGCTAACTTATTATTTTAGGATATATACTTTGAATGTACAGACACGCGGTTCCCACTACCTTTTTATCTGTATAGATAATTCATAATGGTTCTATAAAATACTCGGTGTAACTTACATGGTAAATCATCGCTTAATAGACTAGATATTCATTCTTAAACTTCTCGTCATTCAGTAGAATAAAAAATTAAATAAAAATTAATACGTGTTACTCAAAATAATTTTACGTAATATTTCACCAAGAGTAATAAATATACTCCGAATATATTCAAACCAATCTTTAGATAAATCTACGTTACTTTATTAAGCCCCTGTAATTGACAGTTCATAAGCATAAGTTAATTAGATATTCTAAGAAATAATATAGTTTACACAACGTTTTTCTAAGGTTATCGTGACTCAGACTTCTATTTGATAAAGATAAAACTGTGAATAACAGATAGAGGTTTGGATTACCTAGAAATTAGGATGTGAAACGCTAGCTACAAGGTATGAAAGATGTTATATTTCAAACGAGACAAAGCATACTCTTAGTCTATATAGTCTTTAATATCAGTATTTTTAGGTAAAATTTTTATTTTTAGCATGTACTATTGTTTCGAATGCCATAATTAAGATCTATCAGAAAATTCATTGTGATATAAATATTTCAAACATTATACTTATTTAAGAGAAATAACAAATCAACCCTGACTTTATCAAATACTCTTGCTAGAATTACTAGTTTATTTTGAAGAATCGCTATTGAAATCTAAGAACGTCCGAACTTTAATGGCGAAGATGATGAAAACAAGCAACAATGTAAAGAATGTGTCACTTTTATTTCCTATGAAAATTAATTTGTAGATAAGCACCCTAAATCAGATTTAGAAATTTTAATTTCTGATTGTGTTTGTACTTACTCAAAAAAGCATACTAAATTGCATACAATCACATCGTGTTATAGTAAAATATCATATCGAATTGATTGTAGTAATAGCCATTAAAAAAATTAACCGAATACAATATACGAACACTAAATATCGCTTTACAAATTAATCTAGATAAGGACTGCACCTTATAATAGTGCAATATCAAGGAGTTGATTCATTTTAAAAAACTTGTGAAAATACGTGACTATTTAAAAGCATAGGTTTATACAGCACACAGCAAAGCTAATTAGGTGATGATAAGGGCCTCGCAGTTTATCAGGGCTGATAAGAGGTACCTACTACTAAATTTATAACAGTTAAAAATAATGATTTCATCGTACACTAGACTCAAGGATCAAGTTTTTGGGTCAGGTAAATAAAATGTTAGTTAATATTTTTGCAAATGTTTAAAGCTTAAACTCTTTCAGATGACTGTCATAGATAATTTAACAGCCACCAAAATACTGATGGGTCACCTTACAATTAGATTAATAGCTAATGTTACTAAATAGATACTTATTCCCTTTAATGAACGTAAGCCGTAATTCAATATGGAATTTATATGACTCATCCACTCAATGAGTATTTAATTAAGATTCTTTATGTTATTACAGTCGTAGAAAGTAAATCATGTATTATTAATTACACATACTATATTTAATGTCAGTTCAAATATTATCAATACACGAAATTTAAAGGAATTTTATTTTAAAATTATCTCACCATACTCTGTGTTAGTCTGAGAAGTCGTGCTTGGTATTTGCATTTGCCTCTCAATTTGAATGTCATTTAAATTGACTGCTTCTAAATTATCAGGCACTTCTCCAACTAATCCATCTTCTAGTAACTGATATTTTCCACTTTTTTCTTGTAGGCTATCCGTTAAAACTTCGACTGCACTCTCTTCTAGCGGATTTTCAGATTTATCTTCTATATCAGCTACTGGCACTTCTTCGATTACATCTTCACTAATAGTTCTTTCAGTTTCACTAACTACATTGTCTTGTGCAATAACACTAGCACTTAAAGCTAAAAGTATTAGAGCTAATTTAAAGTTAGCCATTGTTTTAATCACTTTCACAACTTCATATTATGGGGCTCTTCTGTTATCTCATTGATAATTTTTTGCGGCAACGACAGGTGGGCTAGTATTGTAGTCCGTGACTGGAGTGTAGGTACATTGTGTGCCCAATGATATGCTGTTATCTCTAGATATGATAAGATATGAGTAAATAGGAACGTTGGGTGTGCCAAATTCTTTGTTTAATCCACGGTTCCCTAAATCATGAGTTAATTATTCAATTGATTGTTAATTAGTGTTTTTGTAAAATATTTGAAATTTTAAACATTGGGTCTTCTTATCATAAAGTATTTTTAGAGTCATTTATGTAGAATTTTTCTGAATGTGAGCAAGACAAACTAATAGTCCAATAACGTTATTTATTATTCAGCAACTATACTTATACATACGTACATACAATATTGATTTTATAAATCTAAAGATTTGGTTTCAACCAATAAAATTTATACTATCAAATGTCTTTGGTATTGTTATCAGTGGTCGATGATTATGATAAGAATTGTTTCTCGATATTTTAACGTTACCTATTCGATGTGTATTACATTCTGTAAATTGATAATATATATAATCTCGAAACAAACGAAATAGGACATCATTTTGTTTGTATTATGGTCGAAAATAGTACATCGCAAAGACTTCAGTTTTAAAAATAGAGAATGTGTCATGTACAGTAAGTACTTCCTGTTAGGAAGTCGTAATTAGTCATGTTCTTAAATGGATATACTGTTTTATTCAATTTAAAAACATAAAGTTTATTAGATAGTGTTTGGATATTACATTTGAATAGTTATGAGAGGCGCTCTAAATTATTATCAATAAACTCGTATATTAGTTGATACCAACGTGTTCTTACGATCATAACATCACTTAATAATGCTTTAGATGTCTATCTCATGTTTACTACAAGAAATTCGTCTTATTCATCTTTTTAACTTCAGGTCAGATTGCAATCCTCAGCAATCCTCTGCTCAGCGAAATTTTCAAGACATTTTAACTGAATACTAAGAAGCTAATTTGACACCAATGAACACAAAAACTTTCAATGCAATATTATGAATACTATCTCGACAATATCTCCAATTTTCATAGCATTGTTCACGTATTTTTTATTCCCTTGGCTTTTGCAATTAGCAAAAGTTCTGATATACCAGGCGTCTTCTTAGAGAGGTATAATTTTAAACAAAATTTTTCATGTTTATAAATAGGAAAGCGAGTTTGCTTGTTACGATTTTCCACCTAATTCACAAAACTGATTTTGACAAATTTAGAAGCAAACTTAGATCGATGGATTTATTGTGAAAACGAAATTTGAAGGGGGATAAATTGACGAAGTACAGACTTTGCCCTGAAGTATGTAATAAATCCTGTTCTTATTATAAATTTTAGCATTTTCATTTTAGCTACTATTGTGCAACTTGGAGTGATCTTTGAAAAACTTAACAAATTTTGGTTAATGCCTTCAACAAAATAAACATTTTTTAAATCAACATATTTTTTATTATAAGATTATTTGGAAACTTAATATTTTGAAAAACATGTAAACAAAATACATTAACTAAATGTTCGACTTTTGCAGAGTA
>JAOSYY010000001.1:7319177-7336578 GCA_025727935.1 Hebomoia glaucippe | reverse complement strand
CATTCTCTGAACTAATAAGGAATCGTTTTAATATAACAAGTTATTCTTGGGATGCAGGATGTTATGATTATGTAACTCAGGTTGGAATTAAGTTTAGTTTAGTTAAAGTTTAGATAATTACTACTTTAAAATATTGTTTATGTAATGTTGTAAAATGTAAAGATTATAAATTTAAGGAGGCGTGTTGTAATAAGGTAAATTTATAATCTTATTAACGCTCAAATGTTACAAGTAGCGCCATCTAGTTCTAATCTGTTCTCTTGCGAGTGTCGTCTGTAAATTGTCAAAAATGTGCTTTTAGAATAAAACTGTGTGTTAATATTCCTTTTATATTTAAATAAATTAACTACTTCAACAATTACAATATGATGTCACCCCAGAGGATTGCAACAAAATTACAAAAACATATTTAAAAAATGTTATACTATATCATAAGACTTTACATTTTTGGGAGGTCTTATTTCCAGTTTTATATTGCATCACGTTGTTACTGCTGATCCTCGTAGATACCTTCAATACGCTGAGATCATCTATCTACAGAAACATAATGAACTAGCACTTAAATATAATTCTGTTCTATATGTATCCTACGGACAATCTAATCTAGTGCATTTAATTTGATTGCTTTTATTATCAACATTCTCTGGTCGTTTCCATTTGGTACAACAACTGTACTGAGTGCAAAACAAACCACACGGCTCCAATTATACAGGAGTCCATGTACTGAACAAGGATCTTGAGAGGCTCGTTAAGTTCGAATTACATTGTTCTTATAAAGGAAAGTTTTTCTAAAGACGTTAAAAGTAAACGGCATTGGACGGTTAAATGTTGACTTTGCAAAATATCGCTAGACTACAAATCAGCTTACTACGCAATGATGTTCGGAAATGTTAACAAGTGATTATGCTTTATTATTTTGTTAAATTTAAATATTGGAGCTGATATTAGTAGAAAGCAACATATTTATATCATAATATAACTAATGTTTGTATATAATTGTAGATTTCTGTTCAACTTGTCTTTATAATTTCGTGCTCGAGGAAATGTATCGATGTTTTCTTCTAACGACTTTTTTGTCGAGGACGGAATGATCTTGTATTTATACTAGTTATTCCGTAGTAAGTATGTATACATTTTAAGAAATAAATTCGTAAATGGCATGTTTATATAAACTGAAGAAATAATTTGGATTCTCAGGCAACTTGAAGACAAATAGGGATAGTTTTCACTCCTCTGAATAGAATGTCATGTAAGTAAAGCCGCAAGTTGAGCCAAATATATCCGTGCAAAGTATCCGATTGCATTTCGTCCACGATAAATCTTAATACATATATAGACCTGTGTATAAATTTACAAGCACTGCATTCGCTGCACTCGAAGAAACTTGTTCTGCTCAGTTGCATTCCCGTGGTTTTGATTCAAAGATGCCTTGTGGAGGTTGCGGTGACAGTGAGTTTAAAAAATCTAATATATTAGTAGAGTTTTTTTTTAAAACCATGTTCCACATTTTCCATCATTAAGAAAGTTTTATCCTTGTCTATAATATTGTCTGTAAGTCTTAAGCTTTAAAGATAGCATACTCGTATATTGGCTGCTTCCTACCATAAACAAGTTGAATGTAGTTTCTGACATTTTAAAAATCGAATTTCAATTGTTCTTTTTGTGAGACATAACTTTTTTTTGTGGAAGGTCACAATAAAGACAGAGAAGGTTCTGTCATCTTAAATAGACCGTCAAGAATTGTAACTTTATTAACTAAATTGTGTAATAAAGTGCATTTACCTGGTTTTCACAAGAACCTGGCCATATATGTTTTATACTTAACATTCTCATTGTTTAATATTTCTTCTGATTTCCATAAAACAATTAAATACGGAAATAACTTAATCATCTGTAATTTTCCCACTTACTTATAATCTGAGGGATCGAACTGGATTTTATTAGTTCATTGTGCTTTCAAATCCCAGACGCATTATATGAGACAGCTTGTCGTTATAGTATTCGCAAGTCCGTTGGATATCTTATATTTAAGGAATAAAATTTTAAAAATTTTTCCCTTTCTTCACTCGCCTTAATAACATATTATCAAGAATAATCAAAATAGTAACCGAACCTCCCTTAAAATATTCAACTTTATGATAATAGCATTTCACCACTTTTCTTATAGTTTATATTTAAATTCTGGATTGGGTTGTTAAATTTTCCATTGCATTTTAGATCTTATACTTTTAAATTAACCCTGATAAGATATTATTTAAAAATCGATATCATGATGAATAAATAATAATAGTTGAATGTAACGTTAGCGATATCACTCTACAAATGAATTTTAATTATAAACTAAATATACCTTTAAAATGTTAATATAAATATATACATTTGTATCGAAGCAATATTATGTCATATCTATATCTATTGCGGTACGCTGAGTTTTCCACTTGCAGCGCCCCTAAAGAGTCCTCTGACTTCCATACACTAGTCCCATTAACACTTTTATATAGCTGACACGACTATATACTCGTTATGATGTGCAATCAGAATTTATCTACACTTGAGAATTGTGGTCATGATTAGAACAGAAAGATTATAAAATCATATGGCGGACGCCATTTTGTATTGTAATATTTTAACTAGGGTTTTATGTAAACTGTTAAATATAGCTATAAGTTACTAATTTCTGTGATAACAATTCATTGTAATATCAAACAATGATCAAATTTCGTGTTGTGATTATTACCTCCGGTTTAGAAACGGTACAACCTTGATTCGAAACAAAAACATTCAATTACCTTATATTTGTACTAAATAACTCAAATCAATATGAATTCTGTTAAGTACAAAGAATTACATATAAACATTTTGCATGCTTTTCGTTTACTCTTAAAAAACTTCTATAACTGGATATAATAACAAAATACACAATTTATACAATTTTTCACTCTTTGTTCAGTCTCTCACCTACAAAACGGTTGGACTGATTTTCACAGAATTTATTCTGGCTGAGAACTATTGTTTAATGTTATTTTTTTTATTATATACATCGTATCAATCATTCCTAAACGATGAATGAACGATGAAATTAAGATCAGATATATTTTTGAGGCTGTTTCACTGATCAAGTTCGTTGTAAACATTACCGTCTTCAATATAACAACACTTTATTATGTTTCTCAAATTGTTTCGACAAACATTTTTATTGATTTGTCTTCCATTTGGTATAATAATCTAGCGGACAAACCAATTGATTCGCCTAATGAAGACCGATTTGCTTGATTAATACTTTGAATTTTGTATAGCGTCATATCGCATCGTACTAGTTATAAACATTAATTTCTAACCTTTTTATATAATAACTGCCAATGTTTTGTAGTTATTAGAACAAGACGCTGTTATAACTCATTATACTTACATTAACGTATATATTTACCAACTTGCGAGATTTCTCGTCTAAGTGTAAATTATACTGAGATTGAATATAACAGTTGTTCCTCAACGTTAATCGTTACAACATGTAATATATCATCATAAGAATAAATTTATACATATCGTGATTCTCTGATTCCTGAATTTTGATACAATACATAGAAAAATATGTGTGAATTTATTATTTAAAACTTAAAATTAGAGTTATTGTTACAATTATTATTTTGAAAAATCTTTAGTCCTGTTAAATTTTTTTATGGTCAAAACTTTGAACAAAATTTTTTTTCAGATTGCAAATGCACCACTACACAGTGTTGCCAATCTTGTAAATGCGACTCTTCATGTTCCTGCGCATGTAAGCGTCCCAAGGAAGCACAGGGCACCGCTAAGAAGTAGTATAATCTAATGCGAATATAACCTCGTCATCACATAATTACTCTCAACATTTTTTTATCATGCAGATGTTCGACGATTTATTTTTCCTATAATGAAGTTTCCAATGTAATTATTCATTTAAGATAATTACCATATATTTGAATGAATTCTGAATCATATAGTCTGTGAATAAGTATTATATTTTTTTTGTAATTAAAAAAAAAGTGTTTTAAATCTTATTAGGACTTTGTATACCCTTAATAATATGTATTAAAAGGCTACATGTGTTTGATTTGTCTTCTTTTAGAAATGATTTAAAGAAAAAAGCGAAATAATTATAACTTATATTTATTAAGAAAACAAAAAGATTGCATCTATTACAAAGTTATAATTATAATATACAACTATTTGCTTTTGTATAGTCTATGAAACGAAATCTACGTAATTATTTTTATTAAAAATATAAGCTTATAATGACTTTTTAGCTCCATCCGGCGTGAATATAATTTTCCAAACATCGTTTCAGATAAGATACAGCACGTAATACAAATAAAAAGATCATTTTCTTAAAAACATTGAAGGTACCTTCAACCTTGTAGTTATGCTTGAAAGATTCTTTACAATTTAGATTTATATAAACGGATTACGATCAATTCATAGCATATTCTATCTTGACGTTTCAAATTAAATAAACTAACTATAACCACCATGCCTGCTCCGTTTGAACCGTGTAAAGGTAAGAATCATTTTAAATTTTATCAGTGTTTTCAAAGCTTCCTGTAGATTTCGTTATCTGAGTATAAAAATGAAATGTTTGAAAATTTTTATTTACTAAATAATATAATATCTTGTGGCTATAATGGTCGATAATTTAAAAATTTCCCATAAAGTTTTTGCTTATTAATTTTTTTCAGATACCTGTCAAGATGCCACCTGTACAGAAAGCTGCTCTTGCGACAGTTGCAGTGATTGTTCTAAACCAGGTGATACACAGGAGATAACTTAATCTACACATATAAAATAGACATACAACAATATTTTTAATATACAAAATCGATTATTCCAGCAAATGTTTATTCGAAAAAATACTCTTTTTTCAAGATAGTCTTAAAAGATCTATTAAATATTGTATTTCTTTTCAGGTGGCTGCTGCCAGTAAATATTAGACCTTCAACGTTACACATTTTTTCTTCAGTTACTATTAACCGATTGTTTTGTTGAAAATAAAAATGAGTGTCTCGTATTATGATATTTTTCTTTTTAAATTTCCTATAGCGCTAATAACAGAATAGACCTAGATAGATACGTAATTTCAAGAGAAAATGTACATTATTACTAGTTCAAAAAAATCCAATAACCAATGTGTAATTTACCAACGAGAAAAATTTTGATTTAATTACAAAATAAAACTTGAAATTTTCTATTTAAACTGAACTTAAATAATCACTAATAATATTAATTAAATAATTTTATTATTAGTAAACAATTAATTTGTTTAATACCACTAAAGATATTGGAGAAATTAAATTGATGAGCGTAGCAAAAGACTCGGAACAAATAATTTCACAAAGAATTGATATGTACGAGTACATTATTTATATTATTTGAATATTTGCATTTTGTGCAGATTGTCATTGTTACATTAAATGTTGAATTTTTGTTGTTCTTATTACTGGTCTGAATTCCCGGACATACTCGTAAGGCACTCAGGTGGGTATACAGACTGTTTGAAGACTACTCCCGAAGACGAAAACGGGTGATAGTAGTTATGACACCTTTGATGATGGGACGGAAAAAAATTCGATCCTGACTGTAAAAAATTCACCGTTTTAAAACGAATTTTTTAAGAGTTATTTACGCTCCATTATGATTGTACAGCTAAATGAAATGATAATTTAATAAAAAAATACTGAAAAAAACAACCAGCTATGAAACACAAACTATAGTTTTTAAATTCCTCAAAAGGACTAGTTAGTAGGAATAATTAAGCTTATGTATTGTATATAATATATATTACTTGAATTAAAAGATACTGACCATCATCTTACTTAATGCTAAATCTATAGCTGGTCTAAGTTTCCTTGTCGACTAATTTTTTTTAATAAATAGAAAGTTAAGGGCTATATTTCTAAAAATGCAAAGTGAAGAAGTTAATTGCAATTTTTTGATACACCAGTTATTGAAATAACATGTTAAGTTTATTGAAAAAAAAAGAACAAATTTCAATTATTATTATCTATTTGTAATTTTGGCATATTAAAGACAACTACACTTGTTGTTTTTATTTTCAAATATATTAGTAAATTCAATATTTAGTTTCCGTTTTTGTATATACATAACTCTATTTTGGATTTTTTTTTTTTTGCAACAGTCGATGTGTACGGGGAACCAGTCGTGGGTAGGAAACAGGAACGGAGCAGTTTGTATTAAAAATATGAAAGCCAACCAACCAGTAAATATTAAACAGGTGTATTAAGGCAACTAACGTCTTGATTACTTTTACAATCATGTTAAAAACCTTCAAACTTCAATTATTTTTTTACTTTTATAGTAATTCCACCATTCATCGGTCGAAACATCATGTCCTGGCATCGATTCCCGTTCGGGTATCTAAAAGGACAAAGTGAGAAAAAAGTATTTTGTTTTATAATTTACTAACCCGTAAAAGCAAAATTGTATGATCCAGGTTAAAGACGAGTGAAAAATAACTTTAATATAACTAAAGACGAAGGAATCAAGGAATTGAAAATGATTACAAGTGGATAAATAAAAAATGAGATATTCAACAAAACATTATTTTATATTAAGCAATAGAACAGAATAATAGTTACAAGAAAAACAATTGAAAATGAGATAGGAAAGAAAGCTTCAAGTATCTTGGTGACTCTGGAGCCGTTCAGAAGACGTTCAGCTCTATCCATTATGGCCTAACAGCAACCTGGGTGGGGGGGAACAGATATAGATTAAAAATTTTAAAATTTCCGTATGGAGCAACCTCTTTAATTTAATTTTTTTATATCTTTCATTTTTTGGAATGCGCATTCCATACGGTTTATTTTTCATATATTATTTTAGCAATTTGGATAAAATCCGCACCTTAGTTCAGGTATAAATGTGAAACAAAAGTAAATAAAATGTCTACAAACATACACAAATAGACTGCTAGACATTGATATTTTTTTGACTTGCCAGGATCTGGTAAAAGATTAAAACAGTAATATTAATTGGCATATTTTTTTATACATAATTACGTCATGGAAAGACTAGATCTATTTTAAATTAGACGTATTTGGCATAGACGAAATTTATATGGCAAATTATAAAGAGCTATAATTATTTATATATATATATAACGTGATAATTAAAAGCAATTTTTTTACAAAATAAACAACTATCTACTTAAAAAAATACCGCCAGTTTTGAGTAACTATCCCTAATACTAAATACCTTTAGTGGAGCAACTGTTGTTACAGGTCTTGTCCTTGCAGGCACAGCTGTCTTTGCAGGAACCCTCTTGGCAGGTGTCTAAGTAAGTAAATTATTATTGAATAAAAACTTATTCCTAAATATTTAAGGTATTTTGAAGCAAATCCATGAACACTGTATTTTCAATAGCTTCGAACAATTTTTCTAAAGCAATCTGCTAGATAGCAACTTTATTGTAGACATTTATTTAGAAGTATAGAGTCCAATTTGTTATTAAAAGCCTTTATAAGACTAATGAATATATTAGTCGTATTAAACGTATCCTAAACACACAAATTTGTTTTCTTTGTTACGTAATGATAAATTTGTAGCAAGGTGAACTTTTATTATATATTATAATGAAATTGAAAAACGTAAACTCACCTTTGCAGGGTTCACAGGGAGATGGCATCTTGTGCTGTTCTTATCACAAACTGTGCATTTCTGATGTTTTCGTTGAGTTTTATACAATATTCAATCAGCAAAAACTGTGCGTTATCGAGAACAAGGCTAAAAACAAACATAAAAATAGTCACTATTGTTGTTATAAAATTTGCTAGAATTCATAAAGGCTTCCCTGTAATGTAAATACTGTAGTCAGAAAGAATTTGTTCAGTTTTAACGAATTCTTTTTTTTAATATTAATTATAAATATAAACATATCATATAAATAGACTACTATTTACTCAGTAATCCAAATTTAGCCGTATCGTTTGTGCAATAATCTTATAAAATGATCGGAAGTTTTCGCTCCATGAAAAATATATTATGAATTTCCTTTAAAACAATCACTACTAAGATTCAATAAGTAAATTTTATTCTAACTATTGCCCTTTTTGTAATTTCCGCTCCATTAACCAATATACTTACCGGAATCCACCGCGACCCTGTTTATTGGTGATATTTCCTATGTTTTTGTTCACAAACCTTCATCTCTTCTTTTCTGACAATATTTAAATCTTAAATTAAATGAATATTTGGCATTCAGTTCCGGAATATCGACCAACATTCACTATGGCTACGCTCTGTAATACTATGCCAGGTATATTATTTTTAAAAAATTTTGCTTATTGGAAATTTTACATTCCCTAAATTTTAATCGATTTACTAAATTAGTATTAATTATTCTCACTTTACTGCCATTGTGGCGTTGCAAATAAAGCCTGAGGTTTTGGCTTTGAATCTTTGGGCAAGAATGACAAGGGCTCTCAGTCCTAGGTCCTAATCAAGCTGTAAAGAACTGCCTATTTTATATTAATTAAGACTTATTTCTAATAAAATTCTCTTTCAACTTAGTTACGGGTAGATATTACTTAATTTTTATTTATTTAAATACTAATTAATACTATATATTATTGTCAAGTGTGGTTTGCGTTTCCGAACATGAAGTCTGTCCATTGCAATAGAATTAAAACATTTTTTCTGAGTTTGTAACATGTATTCAATCAAAATATTATTTCTTGTAATTATCTGTCGCCTTGTTGAATTAATTAGCAATACGTGTAGTAATACATCTTTAATTTTACCATAGAATAGGATTTATTAAATTGTATCAAGTCCATCTAAAGTTTAATAATAAGTTTCAATAATAACTGAACTGGCCAGTAATATAAACTATTTTACTTACAGAAACACAAGAAACTTGTTATGAATCTTCTAAAAATATGGAGTGTATCTGTAAAAAGAATGACAAGTCAAAGAGAGTTCGTCTAATGTTTAATGCTTTAGGAATCTTCATAGCAGTGTTGGCTACATATATGATCGTTAGTACGGATTCTAAATTATACGTGATATTTTGGTTGTGCTATTCTGTTTTACGAAGATTAATGGTAAAGTCTAGAAGGCATTTCAAGGTTGAATGATTCGTCGTACAACATTCATTTATGGTTGATCCTGGTAATCTAAGTTATAATCCAAGATATTAGACTCCTAAGTAACATATTAAGTTAACCTTTATGAATACATAAATAATGATAAGATATTTTAAGTATTTATTGTAGTAAATAATAATTTATTGTTTTGAAAATAGTTTTCATGATTATAAAAATAATCGTTCTATTTGTAACATGGTAATATAAGTAATTAAAATAAAAATAACTGCGAATTTATCTGCCCCAGCATGGATCAAAGGAAGACTTTCTAGAAAGAATATTAGTTTTTATTGCTCAAAATACATATATGTGCATACAAAGTTTTGCCTTCCAAGATTGTTAAATTACTTAAAATGTGTAAAAACTAAATCAAATATTGTTTCGTCCCCTTAAGGGGAATGAAGTTACAGCAAGAGTTTATAAATATCACATTGAGCTGATATTCAAAATAATCTAATATATAAAATTCTCGTGTCACAAGGTTTGTTTCCATACTCCTCTGAAACGGCTCGACCGATTCTTATGACGTTTTTAATACATATTCAGTAGGTCTAAGAATCGGCTACTATCTATTTTTCGTCCATCCCTAATTTTATTCTTTATTTTGTGGACAACATTTTTTGCTTTTATTTTACCCTACAACGGATGTTAGGGGACCGCTCCCGAAAACGAAGACGGATAGTACTCATAACACCTTTGATGAAAAAAATCGATCCTGACTAAAAATCATGTTTTTAAAACGTTTTATTAGCGTTATTTCGTTCTGTCATGTCCAGCTGTTTTTTGTTATCATGCTTCATAGCTAATTCCTTTTTTTAGTAAAGTAATGTATTTTTTATGAAACTATCGTTTTCTTTAGCTGTGCTAATATGATGGAGCGCAAATAATACTAAAAAACATTTTAAAAATATGATATTTTTTAGTCAGGCTCGATTTTTTTTCTATCCCATCATCAAAAGTGAGTACTGTCATCTGTCTTCGGTTTCAGGAGCAGTCCCCTTACATCCTGTATAACCCGTATATATTTATATGGCAAAACGACGTTTGCTGGAACAGCTAGTTTAATATATAAATTACTTATATACCAAATAATGACGTGATTTGTTACAGTGTGATGTATGTATCAAAACTAAGTACTTACTTTATTTTATCAGCTTATAAGTTCAATATGTCATAAGAAAGCTCAAATATGATTTTCAAGGTTAAAATGTACACCTAAACAGGAATCCCAGAGGTCTTTGCTCGCAATTTCAAGTGATTCATTTCAAATAAAAAAAGGTAATTGCCGTGATGGCGGATAAGTTGTAATGCTGACTTTAATTCATTTTTTGTAAACTGCCAGAAAAAATTTATGAGCATAATACTGAGTTCTAACTAATATATCTAATGGCACATTTTTCATTTATATGAAGTATTTTATCTAGAAACGTTTTATTATTATCACGTTAAAAAAAAATTCAAAAAGCTTATTATCTATATAAGAACTAAAATACCTACTAGTATTTTTGTTTTAACAGCAGACATTTTTTAATATTTTCTGTTACATTTTGAAAAGCGCTACTACACAAAAATTCATTCAACAATAGATTACGAATACATTTATGTCATCTCTTTAGCTTCTGGAGTTTAAGCTCTTCAAATTTACTTCGTATAATTACTGGTATAAACTAAATAAGAAATTACTATGGTCAGCAACACTTTCAAAAAATTTAGAATAAAAATATACGTAATTAAAATAGACCACCAAAATAAATACCACTACATAAATTGCAACACTTGCCATCTAAAATTGGTAAATGTAATGTAAACATACGACGGTCTATTACAATTTTATTAGACGCTTAACTCCTTAAGATTGACTACCTATATTTTAATAAAACTAATCAATAAATAAGTTATCGAAACGGGTTAAAAACAGTGATTGCAATTGCAACAGTGAACGTTGCATATTATTGAGTATTTTTTATATTTATTATTATATATTATTGAGTACTTTAGTTCAAATAAAGCTATCCATTAAAAATATTTTTCCACTACCTGTCATCAGGTTGAACAAATGTTCGTCTAATTCGATTTCTAAAATGCCTTTCGACTTTTGATGTGGACTGTACACAATTCTGACATGCCTCGACCTTGATATCTTTTCAACATTAACTTGTAAGCATTATTTATTATAAAATTCCGGTACATGTATATACTTATCCAGTATAGATTAGAGATTAGGCTAGTAAGGAGTGGAACCGGTTGCCGGTCGAGGCATGTTTTTGTTTACGGCCAATCATTTTATTGTGGCCCGCGGTTATAAGTTGTTTACCCATCTTGTTTATACTAAGAGCTAATGATTTGTTTGTTAAAACAATTCTTACGCAAATAAGGGCTTTTCTGAATGTTAAATTCTTTACATATTTAAATACATTAAAGCTGAAAGTAGTTGTTATTTCACAGAAAAATTGCAGGGACTAAACAAAAAAAATAAACATGGCAAATTTTATACATACGAGTATACGTACAATCTCGTGTCACATTTTTTCGCCGACTAACTCCGAACCTACTTTACTTATTATGATGTATATTCAGTATGTTAAATTTGGTCCAAAGGATTAAAAGATAGAATATTCTTATTTCAATAAATGTAGTTTTTGACTACTCATGTGAAGCGGGGATGGATTGCTAGTGTTAATATATCTTTGAGTAAAGATTATGTTCTATATTTCTCCACAGTTATAAAAAGTCCTTTAGTACATTAAACAGCAGTTTTAATTTTTTAAGATTTTGTAAGTTCCTAAAGATGTCTTTTTTATACTCTGCTTAAAGATAACAATATTTAGAGCATTACTTACCTTTAAAAACAACGAGGTACAGCACTAATAACAGGAACAATTTATAAAAACTTTGGGCCTATCTCTTCAATTCGTCTAATCTCTATAACAGTTGTATCAATTGTGAGGTGACTTCTATTATCACGTAACTAATGTCATAAGGAGTACCTCAGGCTATTTTTATTTTATTATTATTGACAACATCGTCGTGTATACTCACAATAGACGCGAGAAAAACTGTGGGTGACGGCTACGCATATGATCAATCATGAATTTAAAAAAGTGAATATATGCAGGTGAAACCACGGAGCGCCACTAGTTGTATATAAATCTCTCAGGCTATATTGAAGGCGCGTCTGATTCCCCCACGTAGCTCAGTTATTGACCCGACTCGCTATGTCCGATGCGCGCGCACTCTCTCTGTGGTCTAGAACACTCCTAGCCTAGCCTCGGCAACCACGCGATGCCGGCGCCTTGCGACTCCTGTAAAAGTAAGTTCTATTTTAAAATATTTATTAATTCCATTTTCAAAATCATTCAAATTTTAAATTATGTCAATGAACATGTTATAGCCACCACGTGAGTCTCATTTTTATTATAGACTTTTTACTATGACGCAGTTAATTTTTATACATTTAAGTAATATATATTATTCCAATTTTAAATTGCCCGAATTAAGACGTTTCTTACGACGCGAGTTTCACTTTTATCTTTAGCTACGCATAATTTTATAACATAGTTTATATTGTTTAAATTTATATTTATATTTAGCAAATAATATTTTTTATCATTATACTCGTGTCTGGAGGTAGAGTCATTTTATGTTACATTAAATAAAACAATTACGGTAACAACGATATTAGGTATAAAATTTGCCGCAGTAACTATCTGTTTATAGTATCTATAATAAAATCAAATTGAAAGTGTTAAAATTAATTATGGTAGCTTTTAAACAAAAGCGCTGAATTCCTTTGCAGTAAGTAAAACCTATCGGTACTTACAAAAAGCCAACTAAAATAATTGCAACCATTGATCAGAGTATTATATAATTTATTGCGCCTATAATCTACAAATGATTTAGTAAGGTATAGATTAATTATTAAAACTGTTGTACATTGCACCATATTTGAAGAAATGTGCTTGAAAAATTAAATAATATATTAATATCTACCAACTATTAATATGCTTTACGAGTGAATAAATAGCCTCATAATTATTATTTCAGCCAATAAAATTGCGGTTCCTTTAGCAATTTGCAAAATGAAAAAAATTAATAACTTAATTTAAAATAAATAAAACACTATATTTCATTCGTTACCTAGTCCATTCAAATATGTCAGTTCTGTTAGTACTGTTTAAAATTAATATCACAAAAACTGATTTAAGTATAGGCAACCGCCTGCACTAAAGATTTAATATTTGCTTTTAATCCTCATCTTAAGAACACTAGCCGTTTCTTTTAAATAAATAGGTTTAATAATATTGTTATTACAGGCACATGCAGTGGCGGGAAGGCCGCGTGCGGGGCAGCATGCACCTGCGGCCCCACCTGCGCGTGCGGCGATGGTAAGCACTGTTCCTTCCTTTACATTGATTAGTAGTTCCATTTGTAAACTATATTTCCTTAAAGAACACCAACTAATGAAAATCGCTTAAGGTGTGAAATCCTGAAATCGTTTTATAGAAGGCAACAATTCAAGTACTCTCCCTTCCATCCTTGTAAAGTTTATTTTTGTGAAAGTCGTGTTATATCGATTAGAATTAACAGTTTACAGACATTTCTTCATTTAGAAATATTTTAACATCGTCAAAAAGCTCATGTATTTAGCGGTACGAAAAAAAAGAAGAAAATTTTACTATTACCATTTAAAATAGACTTGGAATTTTCAGAGAAAAGCAATCGGATTACTTAATATTATTACATGAATTTTTATACGTAGTATGTTTTTTTTTTCAGGCAACAAGCCATGCTGCCAGGGCGGGAAGTAGATCAGCGTTAACAATTCTCGTAAAATGAAAAATATATTTTAATTAGCATCTACTTATTCTCATAAAAAATATATGAAATAGTTATTACGCATATTATAATGTAGTTGATATTTAAAAAAATATATAATCCATAGCATAAGAATGTTGTGTCGTCATGAAATGAAACAATATATTACTTATTATATAGAATTAAGTAAATTTGACTTATTAGCTTAATGTTTAGAATAGTTTTTGCTTATTGGCTATAATATGTAAGTGTTTTATCACATTCAGTGTTTAAATCTAAATGTATTTCTTGTAACAAATGGTACTTCTAATACTCATTACTTTAAGCTATTAATGTATGGCGCGCACACACACACGACAGTGCAGTGAGTGTATGAATGTAGATCTATTAAAGTAAGAAAAAAATCGATAGTTTTATTTTCAAATAGACAAATAGTCCTTTCATTCAAGTGAATTCATTATTTAAAAAAAAACCAGCGTGGATTAATCAACATGGGGCCCCTTATCAGTGCAGTATATTTATGAGCACTTTCTTTCTTTAAGAAATCTTTAAATTGAAAGATTGCGAATGACTTCTAAAGGTCTGACCGACTGTAAATTTAATTAAAGAACATCATTAATTTAAAAGGACTAATTAATGCTCCGCTTTTATTTATTTCCAACGTGGAGAAAAGTGTATGGCGAAGAAAAAAGAACAGTAGAAATAATCATTATTCTTAATTGCTAGCCACACGTCCTATAACACTAGTTGGCGTAGTAGTATCAGGCAATCATAAGTCAATAAGAGATCTGCCAAACTATATTATTTGGCGACCTAATTTTTCGTAACCTTATTTCGTTGGCCGTACTTAAATATTTTTCTTAATAAGGTTTTCAGTGGCCCCCATCTATTGTGAATGTATGATGTGAATTGCTCACATTGTAAAAAATAGTGTTGCTAAAGTTAATTTATCCAATGCTTTTATGGTAAAAGTACCAGTCAATCATGACTTATATACCGTTGACCAAATTTCTTTTGTTTATCCCAATTTGTTTGGTCTTGGTATAAATATTGATTCTATAAGGATTCCAAAGTATTCATTTACAGTAATTTATGAATTGTCCTCCTTGTAAAAACATAATGTAGGTTAAGTTACTTTCATTAAAAAAGTACCACGCAATCCATGTTATGAACTCTATCGTAAAGAAAACACATAAAATCAAAAGATCCATTTATTTTACGACAATTTGTATAGTAATATGTGAATACAATACATTGGAAGCAACAAATGGGACAGTAACTCTTAAACTACAATATAATATAGGAATTTATTATTTTTTAGTATAAAAATATACGTACAGCTAAAAATAAACAATGCAAATAATTAAAAAACATCTACTTAGTAATTAAAAAATATTAGTCACAGCATAAGTAAGCTGATTAAATATATTCAGTCGTCATCGTTATACTTATTCCATTTTAATTTTTAAAAATAGTCAAAATGGAATCCGAATATCGATGTTGCCACACTTAAAAAATTCATTTCTAAAATGAATACAAACGAAGCTTAGATTTAAGATAAATCGAAATCTCTAAAACTAGTACTTTTACTTAAAATCTACTCTACTACATGAATCAAATATACTTTGTATTAAAAAACGGACATTTTAAATCTTTTACAATACAATCTGCGTTTCTAATACACTATTTATCAAAATATAAGTTCTTTAACACAAACTATTATAGTTATTATAATTTTTCTCATCACAAATGTACTTTTTAATGAATATATTTTAACTGGACATAAAAGTAAGCCTTAATATAACTCTTTATATCCCATACAAAATATAACATCATCACTCAAATCCTAGACTTGACAAATGCACTTTGAATACGCACTTACAATTACTACCAAAATGGTAGAAAGAACAACATGGCAATATTGAAACATGAAATAAACTTTGACAATTCATAACTTACTTATCGAATAAGATACTATTCTATATATTTTTCTTTATGTTCTTCACAACGCAATCACTGAGTACCTAATTGTTTATGGCCAAATTTTTGTTAAGTTGACAGGAAAAGACGTAAGTACTGTTATGGCACTGATTCCTCTTCGGTACCTTCTTCGGAATCGTATACGGGCGCGCCATTTTTCATCTGAATAACAGATTTCTTTCTGTGTCTGTGTTCTTTCTGATCTTTTTCGATGTTTCTGTAAGAGAAAGTATTCGGTTTTTATAATTTTATAAGTTATCTGACCTTATTTAAATATATAACTTATTTCTACGATTATGTGGTATAAACGATGAAGGCATTCATATACTTAACGCTATCGTAAATTTACAGGATATTATTGTCACGAAAGTATTAAGTTTTAACTTCACAATAAATTTTTTAAGGTTTTTAAAGACTTCATTAATATGTATAATGGAAATATTGGGGAAATCATGAATGTACTCTTTTAGTTTATAAACAAAATAAGTCAAAAATTGATAGCTTATTTTACTCAAGTAGCCCTTATTACTCAAGAACACCTATTAGTACTCCAATATTTCGAACCCATAAGGTACCGTATAGTAAAAAAATAATTTTAATAAGATTTACCTGGAACTTATAAGCGGATGTAGAGCGCTCTTCAAACTGGAGAAAATAAAAGGATGCCCCCTTTCCTGGTCGTCCAGAATATTCTGAGCGATAGCCAGAGGATCTAACTCGAGATCTTCCTGTTCCAAAACCAGGTCTTGAGTTCCACCACAAGGTTCAGAAATCGATCGATCCAAGGTCTTGCTATAATAAAAATGCCATTAAAATATCTTGTATTTATCTATCTTAATGTAGAAAGTTGGTAACCAATTTTAACATCAACAAGAATTTAAATGAATACTTCTAGCTCTGTAAGGATTATTCTGTATTTTTAACGAAAAAAGAGTAAATTGATAGTGAAATTACGTTGTTTTAATGTCGTCGTATCTGAAGTGAACTTTTATTAATAAAATGGTTTACCTGTTCGTTCCAACGTCAGAAGTAGGCGTGTGGGCGCACTTAAGGGCGCGCGTGAAGTCGGGGAGTGCCCGTGTACAACAAAATGCCTCCAACCAATGTGCGCGCACGTAAATAAACGGTCTGATGACTCGAATCTCGTGTTCTCTAAAAATTTATTAAATTTAATTAAGATATTAAATAGTATAAGCTACTTATGTGTCCATTACAGTAAGATTTTGGCATTAAATAAAAGTAACGTAGGTAAGTCCTTAGTTTTTACTCGGGACTGACTTTCAACTTTATTTATTACTTGAATACCTACGTTTACCAACCTATATAATTATAGGTTAGTTAGAATAAAAAACAAATATGCAAAGTTAAATCAATGGTTATAGACAATATCCTTGCAAACTTTGAATCAAATCAGAGATTTTTCTGAAAATTCATCACAATCGGCTCAGCAGTTTCGACGTGAAAATGCAATA
>JAOSYY010000001.1:7295142-7305476 GCA_025727935.1 Hebomoia glaucippe | reverse complement strand
TTTAGAATCGATCTAGCTTTTAAATTCACAATGGTTGTGGAGGCCAAAATTGAAAGGTGAACAACCGTCTAAAGAGATTGTATCAGTAAACATGCCACTCATATTGTATACGGCTTCCTCAGTTGCTCACGCCTCCCCTATTTTATAGTATCCGACTGTATTAGAGACCCAACTACTTTTACAGTAATAAAATCTATTATAAGTCATCACGACATGATAAGTAATCAATATATTCTTAGTAACTATCAAAATTCGCCTGTAAATAAAAAAATAATAACAATTACATATTTTGACAAAAAGCACAAAAAATAATAAAATTAAATAAATACGGTTGTATTTTTGTTACGGTTGTACTTTCACTTCTATATCCTTATTTCAAACGTTGGTAAATAAATATATGAATTACTAGAGTAATACGATACACCTTGAAAACTTTTTCAAAGCACACAGGCATCGATGATTATTTAAGAAAAAATTATTGAGGAAATGCAAAATGTACTCTTCGTGACTGACAGTCGGAAAGTCTGCTATTATGCCATATAGTGAAACTCACGGCCAATGAGTCCCTCAGCACTCGGTAAGTTTGTTCGGACACGTGAGATTACAATAAAGATATTGTTTTGTTATTCAGGAAACGTGTTATAATTACTCTGGTCTTTTCATTTGTTTTTTTATTGTTGTCGCTTGTAAAAGATCAAAATTTTTAAGTTATTAAACGTTTAACAACTAAATTTTTCAATAAAACATTAATATACAAAAAAGAATATAAAATAACCAACATAAACAAAAAAAAATAATAGTAGATCGTTTAGTAGTAAGAAAAATTCTGATACATGATATTATAATGTTAAATTCATACCTTGTATCGTGTTGGAAATACCGATTTCGGAAATATCAATTTATTAAATTATACTCTTTGATTGATTCCTAGAGACTGGCTTTATTTCAGTTGAGACAGACAGCTCATAGCCCTATTTGTAATATTCTTTACAACACAACTGAGCTTCACGCTTGTTTTTTTAATAAAAAAAATCTATTGAGAATGAATGTCTATTAAGCATGAGAAATACGAATATTATCAATTATTAATAATAAGAACACCATAATGAGATATTTAACATACCGACGAAATAAGACACGCCTATTGAAAGCGTAATAAATGTTGATATTGAAAACACATCACACCGTAACTGCATGAATGCAGTGAATTACTGATAAGTTGGAGGAATTTGCCGTGGTGACATTGGCATGTTGCGTAATACAGGTTATGGCTAGATTCGACCTAAGTCCTGCTTGCGATAAGAGAAATTGCGAAACCACTTTATTAAAACAAACAAACATCGAGTTCAGCTTCTGTTATTTACTTACTCGTAGGTACGTACTTCAAACGCAACTCATAACGAATGGCTGTCGATATTTCAGCTACTCGACGACCACTAGGGTAATGATTAATTAGTAATCTACATTATACTATTAAATCTCAGGTAAAGGTACATGCTCACCTCAGCACCACATTCCCTCCACGGGGCAAGCTGTCTCTCCGTCTCTCGTGAGGATACGAATACAACGACCTTTTGAGGCCGAAGTGTTCTCAGGAATCGTGTGAGAGATGCTCCGAGGACTACTACATCTTCCGCGCAAGCTCGAACTGCTTTACGAATGATACCCTTGGATTCGGACCTGAAAAAATAACATTTCCATTACGTTAATAATAAATATACTTTAACAAATACTTACAGTTTCATTATTCTCAGTACTCAGTATTATACATATTTCTCTCCGTACAGACATATTCGTACATAAAATTCTGACATAGTAATCTATTACTTTATAACGTATCTTGCCCTAGTGCAATTTATTACTGATTAACTATTGATGAAATCTACTTACCGGTATATTTCTGTTTGTCCCGATGTGACGGAGAGCGCTGTGCATCTTGTTGCCTGTATCGGCAAAACGTCGCGCTGCATATAGTCTTCTATCCATTGCAACGCTCGTCCGGAACCACTGTAGTCGCAGTATACCACTATAAACAAAATTAACAACATTATTAACGTGAAAATTTGTTTCATACACACAAATTGAAAAGTTAAGATAATTTTTGAAACTTTATTTTTATAATATAAGTTAGGGTTAAGTCAGCCTGTGCGATATCTGTATTTAGATTTATTGCTTAAACTTAATCAAATTAAATTACTACCGGTTTTATAGTTAAAATCTTTAATATCGACATTTAAAAGTGCAATGAAATAATTTGTGTTTCTACAAAACGGTCATATTACAGACTATTTATTTATGTTTTAAAAGTTACACGAAATTTTAAAAGGTAGAACAAATTACAACTTGACACAAACAAAAAAAAATTCTACTCCAGCTGAAAAATGTTGTGCTCAAAAGCGTCTATTCAAAAATCCTGAGACAAAGGGCGGGAAATGAATAGAACCGGTGCCGGGGGACAAACTTGTATCTCGGGTCGACGAACTGCAGATGTCAGACGATTTGGGCGCAGTCAGCCATATAAGCTTTTATTTACTTCAATGTAATTAAGTAATGAAACATAAAAATATACATTTCTGCTATAATTTTATGAAAAACACATAGGTTTGACAGCATTACACTAGATTTGAAAAAGTGTTTAATGATATTATTTTTGTAACATTTTTTATTCTATATTATTATATAAGTTGTCTGACTTACTTAATTATTAGATTAGTTCCAAGATATAATATTATGATTCGAACTTCTTATGAATACAAAGTTTTAATTTTGTACTATAATTAGAAATAGATCAAAATTAACATTTAAGAGACGAAGTATTTTAATTACATACATATACAAACATGTATATGTAATTAAAATACATTTTAACTAAATTATGATTTAATTACCTATTCATTATTAAATTAGCTTTTAATAAACATTGAATTATCATACAGTTTATGCCTGATTAAAATAACGAATATAATTGTTTTGATCGTAAATCTGAAATTTACGTTGCTTCTGATTAATAATAAATGCGTGTTATATTTAAATATGGCTCGTGATAATTAAATTCTCAGCATAGGCATGAACGACTCTCTCAGGCTGAAACTTAACCGAGGCAAATTACTTAAAATATTATATTAAATTTTGTGTTGAACGAGATTTTTAAAAAGTTGTAATTTTTATACAGATTTTTATCATATGATATAAATACTAAAGACTAGGAATAGAGTGCCGTTTCATCGATGTTTATATGTTACATTATTGTAACATAAAATTAGTTTTAGTCACTCTAAAGTAACAATTATACCGTGAACATCCCAACAAAATTGGTCAAGACACTTCGGAGCTTAGATTAAACAAAGAGACAGACAGACCAAAACATTATAAATTATGTGTAGATTATAACGTTAATATGCTTTTTAAAAAATCTTTATTTTGATATTCCATACACTTCAATTTTCTTTATACATATGTACCTATAGAAAAACACATTAAATATGTACCTGTTAAAAATGTTTTTCTTTCAAAAATACAGTTATTATTTTGAAATCGATATTTCTCATTATATACATAACTTATCGCTCTGTAAGTCGTTTCTGTCTCATTTCTTTAACTAATTATTTTAACCATTATTTTTAATTATAACTTTTAGTTTTTTTTTTATTTTATCTGTGGTAGTACCGTGCCACCAAAGAATTATACTGTGCTTTAGCAAGATCCAATTCGCGATTTAAAAATATATTTCGGTCTCAAAATACTATTTTCCTCGTGTTCTACATTCAACACTGTTATGAATTCCTAGTACTTTTCCAACGACCACTTTTAAATTTACTTTTACTTTGTAAAAGAGATGTAGGGCATTGTCTGTCATAAAACATTATAAATTGGCTATATTTTATTAAACGCGACAAGTTTTTGCTGTAGATTAAAAAGATACAATTGAATTTTAGTTTGAGAAAATTAAACTATTTTATAGCAAAGCTTACAAAAATAATATTAAATTAGAACAATCGAAACTATACGTATAGCTACATAAAATTTAAATGTCCGTTTGTTATATCAAAACAATAGCATTTTTCTAAATATGTACATACATTACTTAATCAGTAACACAAATTATATATTTTTTTGCCTGTCTATCTATCCGGTTGACATTCTGTTTGTTTTTTTTTCATACAAAACGACTTGACGGATTTTGAAGGGAGTGTTATTGGCAGATAACTGATGTTATAATATTAAGATACTTAAAGTAATTCTAACTGAACCATCATCATAAATACATAAGGTAGAAGAGTGACATGGCGGACTATTACTAGTATTTAAAAAAGGACAAGAAATATCTTATATCATGCATCTCACTCTAATTTCTAATTATATTAATTGACACAGATACTAGAAATTATTTGGACTACGATTAGATTTGTTTTAATGTCTCTTTATCGCATTAGCTGTCTAGACTAATTTGGCTCGTAGAATAGGCTCCTCAATTTTTCAGAGCTTTTTTCACATATCAGACAAATAATAACAATCTATTAGACTAGGAGTATGTAACATTTTGCAAAAACAATCAATTATTTTTTATATATATAACTATACATATATATCGTTTTATGTATTTCAAGGTAATGATTTTTGTTCAAAGCGAAATTATAGGATGTACCTACAAAAATTGAAATTATAGGATGTAGAAATAATTCTATATGTATTTTTATAATGTATATACAGGTTAGATAACAATAAGTGTGATCTGTCGGAGGAATAGCTTAATTGGAATGACTCGAACTTTGCGGCTTTACTGGTACGAATTCCAGGGCAAATTAGTTTTAAAAACGCTTTTCTATCCATGTTTTAATATCAGTACTACGCAGTTTCACCTACGTTACATTTAAGACTATTCATTACTTTTAGGGAATTTTATTCAGACATCATCTCTTATGTTTCACTCTTTAAGTCCCATATATCTCGGTATTAAATATGATTAACATTTATTCAGCTCTTAAAGCACTGACGTGACGATTATTTAAATAAAAATAATTGTTTATATAAATTACATTATATTTTGACTTAATACATGATTTATTTATTAAATTTTTTATAGTCCTAAAATACCCTATTTCAAAATTCTTAACAGGCCGGTAATTTATCCCATAGGCCTAATAATAAAAAAATATAGCATTATATATTAAGTCAATGTTGGTGTATGTTATGGGGTTAGTGGGTGAAGCCCGTATTAACTTTACTTAATACTTCGCGTAAACAGCAAATATTGTTACACAGATTATGTAATGAACACGTTATCGTGACAACGTCAAATCGTGATTTTAATATTATGATTACAACATATTCTAGAGTATATAATAAGAATAGCCCTCTATTTACTTCAACTTTGTCCTAATTAAATAGTAAATAAAGATTTAAATAGATGTAACGGTTTTGCAGTTTATCATTAAGACTCAATGTTTATATATTTTTGTTTGTTACAGGATATATGTTAATTTAGAAAAAGTCTTTTTTAGTTCAAATCTTGGATATATCAAAGTAGTTCTCCTTACCCAATATATAAGTAGAATCAATAAATATCCGCCCGATATCCCTTATTTCTCTGCGTTGATAAATGACTTTATAAAAATTAAAAAAAACGTAATTATTTATTAAAGCCATAAATATGAATTTTACATGCCAAACTTTACAAATTATACGTAAAACCGTACATTACATACATTCATATTTCTACATTACATACAATCGTACATTACATATTTCTACCTGACCTCTGCAACTTCGTCGGCGTTACAAGATTATCAACAGACTTTTTATTCCTTTTAAAAATAAAAAAAAATTGATTTCCGATAGCGCCATGTTTGACAGATAGAACTAGTTTGTATTGGAGAATATAATTGTCGTTTTTAGTTTTTCCCTAATATTTTTTCCATATTAAACCTCCTCTTTACCTCTACGAATATTTCACGACCAAAATAAGCTAAATCAGTGCAAGAGTTTTAGAGAAACTAGCAAACAGTTCATTTTTATATATATAGAAATTTATGTAAAAAGGTAATTTTATTCAAAACGCGGTTCATTCATAAATTGTATGTGCAATTATTTTTATGCTTTTATTTCAAGTTCACTGATGCATATCAAACATAACCTTGTAAACATATTTAAAAAGCTAAACGATTTAAAGTAATATAATATATAAAATTACCAAACTCGATGTTTTAACAAGGTTTTTACCTATATTATGTCAACTTCCGTTGTTAAATTTGTACTTCCGCCTACGACGAATTAGCCTGTTTAGTTTGGTGCATGTAAATTTTTAATCTATACTGTATTTTAAGTCAATTGTTATGTACTTTTTAGACATGCGACATGGTTTTGCACGAATGAAATTACTAATGGAATTCGTAATATAACATTGAATATAGAAATATAAATAAAATGTATTCTAAAAAAATATATATGATACGTTTTATTTAACATTAGGAAGCTATTGATATAATTTTATTTTATTACATTAATTTTATCAAGTTATAAAACAAAGTTTTCTAGTTATAAACAACAGACCTTAAAAATTATCTTCGATCAATCTTTCAAGGTTCATGAATTAGATTAAATTTGTTGCAAGAACTTGATAGGACGCTTAATGTGAAAAATTACGATCAGCTTCATTGAACTTAATTATCGCTTAATATAAGAAAAATCGCTACCTTTAATACTTCCATTTTTTGTTATTTTCTATGATACCATATAAAAACCTTCATGCTTTATGTTTAAGTTCCATCGGTGCAAAATTTCAACACATTGTAATTATAATGAAAGAAAAGTAGCTTAGGCTACTGCTACATAGGCAGAATTTTTTTTCTAAATTTTGTTTCGGATATAAACACCTAATGATATTTACAGTTGCATTTAGAAACAAAAACCGTATACCTATAATATTACTAGGCCCGACCTATATTATATTTATTTATACGACTCAAACCTATTGACTGATAATAAGAAATAACAATTAAACTAAAAAGACGATTTCTTTCATTCATAAATCCTTAAGACCTTTATTATTCTAGGTGGGATTCTAGCAACCTCAATACCTAATGAATTAAGCCAGACTTCTCTTCATTTGCATTAAGTTAAACCTTCAAGATGTAGCCTCTACATCCTCTGATAACAGTAAGTTTTCCCGTTTCAAGTTGTGATAACATATCTAATTTGATTAAACATCCATTACAAAAGAATTATAAAGGTAATCAAACTACATTTAAATATTAATAAATGTAAAAATTTGAATATTTATAGCTTAATTAAGCGAAAGCGTATCTCCGATTGAATTTGTATGTAATTTGACACAGTTTGCATTAACACAATACGACGTTATATTCTAGAAATATTTTTGCGATAACAGCTTGTATTTAATATTTAAGAATTTAACAGATTAGAATAAGATTTTTATGGTTAACGACTACAAGTTCTTCATGTTTCCTGAGAGAAATTATTTTATTCTTATGGAAAATAGGCTATCTAATACCCGTTTATGCGTATCAATTCTGAATATTTTTTTTATATTTGCAGTATTTATTAGGTAAAAACCGTTTTATATACGCAGAATTAATTAATTAGTTAAATAAAATTAGTGAATATAGATACTCAAATAGCTCAAATTCGCATTCGGTAAATATTCTAAGGATAACTACGAATAACTATTTTTAATATAATATATTATAATCTATAATGTTAGAAACTTGTTTAAGAAAATACAGTAAAATTCAAATAGGTTATCAAACTAATAAATGATGGCCTTAAAAGTTTTGCATTTGTAACCAGGCAAATATAAATTCATAGACAATAGGTAATAATCAATAATCGATATTATCTGTACCATTTATCAATGCCGAAGTAAACCTTAGCTAAACATGAAAAATAGATAAAAATAGAACTCATACGTGCTAATATTTTTGCTTGCAACCTCGAATGAGGCCGAAAACTATATCGATTAGATAATTCATACTCAATATAGCATAATATAGTATGCTTTTAAAAATATTCGTATTTCAATGATACATTACTTTATTTCATTTGTGAATATCATTTTAAACCAATAAAAGAACATTGAGATAGAATGAATCACTATAATAAAATTATATTTTG
This sequence comes from Hebomoia glaucippe, assembly GCA_025727935.1. Classification (NCBI taxonomy): domain Eukaryota; kingdom Metazoa; phylum Arthropoda; class Insecta; order Lepidoptera; family Pieridae; genus Hebomoia; species Hebomoia glaucippe. The sequence goes on along the minus strand of JAOSYY010000001.1, from coordinate 7,297,346 downwards.
TAGATATATAAGTTTCTACTGCAATTTAGAACTGGAAATTTCAGCAACATTCCCTATTCATTGTTTAAATTATATAAATAGCAGAAATATTTATTTCGTGCTTACTTACAGACTAATATAATTTATATAAAACTTACTATATTAGTTAAGCTGACTATTTGTTACGTCTATACAGACATTAAATCTTTATGAAGACAACTACGTTTTGTTACAATAATTAGACTTAAAGTAGTCAAGTATAGGTTTTTTAAATAATTAAAAAAACAGTTAAAGGGATTTTGTAAATTATATTAAATTTATCAACGGATGTTATTAAAATCAAAATAAAATAATACTTAAAATGATAACAAACAAAATTAGAACTATGTTTAAATATTCCAATGTCAGTTGAAAATCAATTAAACGTCAACCACCGCTAAGTAGGTTAACAACTTAGCAGCATCGAAAACACGCCAATAAAAACAATCTCACGATATAATGATTTATTTTCAATATGTTGTATTTGGAACGTATATGATTTACGTAAGTTTTTAAGATATTCCGTGACATTGGTCCCGGAGAATCTTAATCTTTAATCTTAAAAACACAAATATTTTACGGGCTCGTTGGTATAGCCTATTTGTTTATCTAATCATTTTTATATTAAACGGGTATATTAAAAAAAAATGCTTAGGGGTAACGAAATGTATTCTGATCGAATATAATTTCTATCTTAGATTGAATATCCATGTATCTGTTTCAGTTTATGAATATTAAAAATCTAAACATGAAAGATATTAGTAGAAAGCTCTTGTAAAACAATATGATCGATAAATAGAAGTGGTTCACCAAATCGATATCAATGCAAAGCAAAAATATTACCAACGGATTATTGAATTCCGTCAACTGAGTCTCATGCTCGTTTGGCGATATGATAAAATATTATTCAAATCAAGCCGCGGGTGAAACCTAGCTTTTTGATAAAGTATAAACTAGATTTTCTAATTAGATCTTTAAAATTTCACCTACTTTTGCCAGACTGAAAAACAAATACTGAACGTGGAATGCTAAATGCGATAAGATAGATGTGTTTACGCAGTAATTTATTCGTAATAACATCTACAAGTCATGAAAATATCCACTGTCTGTCCATTTACTAGTTTAAAATTATCTTGTTAAATTTCGACACACTGAACTTTCAATAGCAAGTACATATTTAAGACCATTTCACAATTTTAGAAATGTCGTTTATTTTTAGAATTTAGAAGATCATAATATATTTATTGATAAAACATATTTTAAATAAGGTGAGGTATATGTATAACCTTTGTACGAGTATAAAAATAAAATACATAAGCTCATTAAAGCTAAAAATAAAGGAAATGTCTTTGCAAACATAAAACCACTAGATATTACTAAATATTAAATTCTGTTAGCGGTTTCGCCCACGCATCTCTTGCCCAATTATGCGATAATTAAGCTGGTATAAACTCTAATCCAAATTCTCTTTACTTTGCCCTTCTGTCAAAGTTACGTAAAGTACATAACTAAATTAAAATTATTATTACTCACAGGCAAGTAGCTCGCTAGATGTTAGATGCTACAATACTTTAGATATAATAAAAAAATAAAATATTTCTAGAGATACGCTATCAAGTTATTTAGTTACTTAGATACACTAGTTTCTGCCCGCGGCTTTACTTGCGTTTTACACTTTGGGTTACATTATTGAACTTTTAGTAAGTTTCCCTTGTTCTTTTTTAAAAATATAATATAGCCTATAGCCTTCCTCGATAAATATCTTTGCAACACTGAAAGAATTTTTCAAGTCGGACCAGTCTTTCATAAGATTAGCGCGTCCACACAAACAAACTCTTCAGCTTTATAAAATAGTATAGATTGAACTATTGAATCGGAGATTTCTGAACGTACAACTTGTACTTATTGCAAAGCTAACGATAAAGTTAAAACGTATAAATGCAATTTATTCTTCCCCCTATCAGATAAATCCAAGTTTATCCATTGTCAAAGGCCCTCTCAAGTTGAATAACAAACAATGACATCATGTATTGATTTGCGGAGTAAACCAGAACAGTGGAGCCATTGAAATGGGTTAAAAATACATATAAACGCTACCATAGCGAGCGTCCTTGAAACGAGCGTGGATGTTTAGAAATAACACACACCATAGGTCGAATTCCGTGGAGAACCGGTTTTTGGACAAA
>JAOSYY010000001.1:7260108-7295042 GCA_025727935.1 Hebomoia glaucippe | reverse complement strand
CCTTGAAACGAGCGTGGATGTTTAGAAATAACACACACCATAGGTCGAATTCCGTGGAGAACCGGTTTTTGGACAAATGCTATTAAATTTTAGAACAGATCTCATACGACACGAACAAAATAACCATTTCTCGAGTTCAGTATTCTTTCCTTTGTTTGTTTATCGATTTATTTCTGTTTTTTTTTATGTTTTTGACAAGCTAAAAACATTCCACCTTCGAAAACTTGAAGACATTTAGTCTTAAATACACAGAATACGCATGAAAATAAAAGCAATACAAATTCTTTTAGGTATGTTGTATTATATTTTCGTAGAATAGAAAATTTAAAAGTTTCTTTTAAATAATTCTTAGTTAAACTATCAATAATTCCTCGCGTTTGTGACAAATATTTTTTTTCTTCAAAACATTGGTTTGAGATCTTTAAAACAAAATAAATGTTTTGGCAAAACTATTACCATTGACCTTAACGTTTCCTTTGGTACATAATAAAAATTGTAAAAAAGCTGTCTCTATTTTATTTGTGGTACAAACGTCTGCACAAACAATAACCCTGACAACATTGAATGATTTATAAGCCATACTAGCGATTTGCTCACGCTTTGCACGAATAGAATTTACAAGCAGTGAAAAGAGGAAAACTAACTATTTACTCAATGAACACTAAGATTTGCTTTACATAATTAATATAAGCGCGGAGCGCTTAAATTCTATACCAACAAAAGCATTTACATGAGACAACTTAATTGCTACATATTGAATTCGTCTTTTTTAAAGACCATAAGACATATTGATGCACACATCTTCTATAACAAATATGGCATTGAAAATCTGTGAGTAATTTAGAAGTAGTCGAAGTAAAAGACAAACGGACGGCGACTTTACGCTATTTAGAGTTACCAGAGCTGCGTAAAAATTAACTGAGGCAATATCGAGTGATTTATAGGTTATTTACAGGCGCAAAACGCATTCACACCACGTGTTTTTAGACATGGCAATTCGTGGTTCGTGGGATGTTTGTGATCTATATTAATATATCTCTGGGTCAAAGCCAACTTTTTACCCGCGAAACGTGATCGAAGAACACGATTCGCGAATTGTCGTTTTCATAATGTTACTTTCAACATTTTATATTTGGATACTTTATTTTAGTCTAGAGTGATATTTATGAAAAGTGATATATATAAATTGTGACGGGCTCATCGTTATCCCTTTTGATACAAATGTCTTTGCGTAACATTAACCCCGGTGACATGTATGTACGGAAATCTACAATTGGATGCCTACTATGAACTTTGATAAATACAGGACAGCAATATTATTTCCGACTTTTTTTTAGAAATGTCCAAAAAACTTATCAGCTCGATTTATAGGCCAATAGTGTTCCCGCGAATTAAAAGACCAACGAACTTGAACGTCACGTTTTAAATTATTTTCTATATCAATACACTCGTAATAAAATATCGTTATACAGATTAACACCGAATTGACATCTTAAAGAGGACAGTTTAAAATAAATAATCTATTATAATCTACAGATAACAGATTTACTTATATAATAAAAGTTTTTCTTAAACATTGTAAGGGTATAGTTTAAAGTGCTACTATGGTGAAGCTTATTCTCGTCTGCCAAATAACACATTTTTTGTAATTTAATAAATACTCGGTGAAGTCAATAATACGCAATACCTAAATATTATTTATTGCGTACCATTGATAACAGAGACTTATTAAATAACAAAGAAGTCATAATTCGAAGTGGAAGGCCAAAGGCATACCTTGATAAACAAGTGATTATGTAAAAATAATCCACCAATATTTAAATATTTAAAGTATATTTTGTTTACAAACAACCGCAGCTATTTCCACGAAATTGCCTGTACATCGTAATAAATTCAGCCTTATTATTGAAATACAATCCTTTGTTTTTATATATCCTTGCAAAATATGCAGTGAGCGTAAAACTCATACGCAATTCTCACTGAAATATTCAAAAATATTTTGTATTATTCTAGAATACACCCGATCGAGAATAATATTATAGCTAATAACCCAAGAATGAGGCGCAAAAAGGAACTTTTAGGTGCATTGAAGTAAGTAAAATAAAAGAAACATTAATTATCTATGTTTTATGCTAGTCTAATAACATTGATGATTGATTAAGGTAACGCATACTCATAAATTTTTAAGAAAAACAATGTTAAGTTACCACCCGCGTTCATATATTTTTTGCTTATAGAGAAAACCAACTAAGCCCTATATATTCTAATACATTATCTTTATTTTAATAAGCTAATAGGCTCATATTTTAATCAAAATAATATCATCAATTAGCAACAGTATCTTCAATTTTATAGATGAAAACAAAATTAATTTTATCTTTACGTCTAAAATTGTATATCGAATTTACAAGAGAAACAACACAACAAATTTACATTTTATCTTTCTTTATATAATCGTATATATTTAAAAGAATTTTTGAGCTTCTACAATCCTTTAAAAACTTATTTATATTGTATCTTCTGTAACTATCGAACCTACTGAGATTTTTATGACAGAACTTCCAATCGATTCGTTATATTGTTTACTATCGTATATATGTATTGTACCAAATAAATACATTTTACATATAAACTAAAACATGATACTTGAAACAAAAAATCTAAAGTATAAAGTATTTATATTTTATGGAGAAGTTTTGTGTTTAATATAAATTTTCAAATTAAGCGACATCTATCGAACGTTATAACTTTTTATCATTCTAACGTAACACCTGACATTGACATAATTACGAAAGAGTTTTATATCAGCGAGATAATGTAGTCTAAAGGCGTTAGGGATAATTTCGGTCGTTCACCGATGTGCTATAAATACTGCATTAAATTTTTTATAAAATGAAACAAGAAAACAATTTATTTAATTGTGTATTGAACATTATTCAGCAATGTTTTTTTTTGATAACATCTTGCGGGCAGCTATCGAATACTAAAACAATATTTTGTCTTTTATCTGTCTTACTTTGGTGTAACGTCGGATAACCTGGACAGATATTTATAGAATGGAATATTATGAGCTTTAATAATGCTCCTCTTAAATAAAAACTATAAAATGATTGCAATTAAAATTTAACTATCGCAACCAAGCTCAAAGATTGTACCTATTTAATAATGTTACCATAATTACTAACTCCCAGTAACATTTATCGGAATTTATTTTTAGAATAACATTATACAATTTAAAGTATATTTTACTGCGTCATTTCTCAAAGCAATACATTATAAACATCTGCTAAATCAATTATTAACGCTTGTTATTGTACACATTGTTTTGATCACAGTCCATTGAAGAATGCGATATTTTTGTCGGTGGCTCGCGAAATTAATTGAAGGTTAATGTGATAATACTTTAATATTTATACAGGCGTCTTGTGGATAACTGTCGGAAATGTGGCAGCTCAGCATTATATATAAAAGAGAACGAAATAAAATATTTAATAATTAAAACTAAACTGTCAATAGAGAAATAGTGAAACAGATACATAAATGTATCCTAAACACCACGAGCTACTTAACATTTTATAGCCGTTTCTAATGCATATTAGCTCTCATTGTTAGGTTTCAGTTTTTCAGCGTATATTCTGCTAATATGAAAACGGGTAACAGAAACACTTGATTTAAAAATTGGATAATTGTCTATAGAGCCTCACAAAATATGTTATATATCGCCTTTACTTCGCACGAGTAGCTAAAACCATCATTAATCAAGATAAAATATTCTATTTATTCTTTCAGTTCAACCTAATTACACATAATATATATAATACTCACCAAGTATTGTTATAATCGATACCTGACAAAATGGTTTTACAGGACACTAGACTTTAATATATAAACGATGTAGTAAAATAAAATAGGTTTTTAAGAATATGCAATAACATTGTACCACACAAAGTTTTTTTTTTACACCCAAATAGATTATTAGAAGAAGCAATTTTTTTCATCTAACGAAAACAATATTTTTAATTTGTGTTCAGTATTCTTGATTCTAAAAGTCGATAAGGACTTCTAGCGTAACGGCATAGTGACTGAATCACGGTTATATTTTAAAAGTTAAATATTTACTGATAAGAAGAGTTATCATAATCCCTCGATGTGTTGTCAAACGGGCCGGTACAACTGGTTGACCTTGGGGAAGTGGAATGTATGCCAAACACGTGTGCTGGTTTGAATTGTATGGTGTATCAAAAACAGTTTTTATTTCTCGTTTTTAGTTTTATTTGTTGTGTTCTATTTTTTAAATCTTAACAAGATTTTACTTACATTTCAGATAGTATAGATTGTTAATTATTAGAATCATAGAGTGTTCTTGTAACATCGCGTACGCAATTGAAAATAAATCTATATAATTGATTAAAAAATAATATATAAAAATTTAAACTATTTCTTTTACGGAATATTTACTTTAGTTATAAGTTTAAAGCTTTTAAAAAAATACACTAATAGTTCAACTTATAGAATCTCTACACTAGTGTAAACAATGACATGCAAAAGAATATTTATTTTGTAATCTAAATAAAAACTAGTTGCCAAATATTTTAAGATAGCAACAGCAAATACAGATATTCATAGCGAACACACTAATCTGGCTGTAATTAGCGTCGATTAAATTTATCTTCATAATAGTGTTTGTAAAGATTTCAAGGTTAGTTATTGACGTATGCTATTAATAATGCAAGAATATGAATGTAGATATTCCAATATATCATGTCAGTAGTGATCCGTGGTAATTTCTTAGACAAAGAAAATTATTTTTTGTTTTTAGACATGGTACAGCTCATATCGGGTGACAGTCACATGACAATAATTATTTAATGATACTCTATCACCTATTTACTATTAATTACTGGCACACCACGGTTTCACTCAAATAATTTTTTTTTGGGTAAATTTTCTTTTACGCGTTTACAAAAAACATGTCTCAGTAAACCATGTCTGTATTTTGAAAAGTAATACGTGTGCAATCAATTCAATTCTTATGTAATCTATTCTGTATAAGACGTTTATGTTTCTGACAGTTTTTTTTAAATAGACAGCTAGAAACAATTAGTATGGGAAAAATTAAAGTAGATTTTCATTTTCAGCGAATCAAAATTTTTCTATAGATATATATGAAGGTTCCTCAAGAAATATTATAAAAAACCTAAATTGGTGCAGCTGTTCTCGAGCTTTGTGATTAGCAACATATTTAGCGATTATTGTCTAATTCACTTTTGGATATTATAAGTGGATGCGCAAGTTCCTGCACTTCATTACTTTCCCGCCTACACCATTGCAGACTTCTGAGATCAGTTTTTAAATGAATTTATGTCTATCCTGACAGTGATTTTCTATCTTTAAACGCTTAACCATATTTTAATTTCTACATCAGATTAGCTTTGAGGAAAGAATCATTACATAATTTCCTTGTGAAATATGTATAGGTAATTAATTTATTTTAATACGAAAACAAAATATGTCGAATTTGACTTCGAAGAATTGATTAAATAGTTTGGTAGTTAGAAGATGATAAACGCAATATTACGAAATTTTAAATTAAGGTACATTATAAGTACTATCATTACAAAAATCTCACTATTTCTAAGTTATATGCGCTCGTTTTGGATTTTCAAGGTCCATAATACAATTACTAGAACGTGACTTGAAACCTAATACAATTTTATAATTTAAAATTCAACGAACATTTATCCTTAAGGCTCACATAATACTGACTTCTTATATCATGCCTGTTGATATGTTTATATGTGTGACAATAATATCTACACTAACATAATAAATGTGTAATATAACTTATTTTAAGTCGGCACGTATAAACAGGTGGAATTTTATTGATGAATTTGGGATTTAGAGTTTAGATTAGATTAACAAAATATGAAATTTTATTTATTGTTCGAGTGTTACCATATTTTTAACTAACTACTGCCACTGGTTGCCCTCGCGTTCATATCGGTTTTTACACCTTGGGTTACTAATAAACTTTCGATAAATATCCCTATTTTTTGAAAATAGAGTATAGCCTTCCTCGATAAATTTACTGTTCAACACTGAAATAATTGTTCAAATAGGACCAACTGTTCCTGAGATTAGCGCGTTCAAACAAACTCTTCAGCTTTATAATATAGGTTAAGTACACATAAAACAATACTTCAACAAAGCATAAATATATTCAAAACAATTTCTTTACGCATGCAAAGTAGTAGGCACCACCTTTAAAAACTTTATATTATAAAACATATTGTACCGACTCTCAATGCTTTATCGACAATTTATAATGCAAACACAGATTAAAACCTCTAAAGTAAAAAAATATCTAATAAAACTGTAGTAAATAGGTCGATTATTAAATATTCATAAAAAGAATTTTTCTTTATAAGGTGCTGTCATTTCAAAGCAGAAATAATCTGTGGGTGGCGCGTGGGATGTGAAGATATTGATATTTTTAAACAACCTTCGTTTATTCAAACAATTTTAAAGAGAACAAGTTTTATATAGCAAAAACTATCAGTAAAATAACTCATAAATTTGTATACGAAAATACATTTACATTGACAACTAATATTAATTTGGATTTTTAATCATAGACCAATACAATTTAAAGATATAAAGAACAAAATTCTACAAATCCACAATGCAATTATAAATAGCCAAGGAAAAATACCTTCGCGTTTTGCGAAGTGACAATATTGGCAGCATATCAGTTCCTAGATGATCTCATAGTGAATGTATTGTAAGTTTTCTGATCACCATCAGATTTTATATAAGCCTTAATATAAAATTTCAAATACAAAAAGATACTCATTTAAATTGCGTTAGAACTTTTTCTTTAATAACTTCTAGATTTGTAGTAGAAATAAAAAACTATTAAAAGGGAGGAGAAAATTATTTACGAATTACCGGCTACACGGGAAAGGATCAATTAAATCGTACCTGATATACAATCCTACAAAAATGTGCTATTGAATTCAATGTCCATAAGATTTGAACTATAACCTACTTATTGCGGAAATGGCAAGAATCGCTTTCATGTAAATATAGTATAAATGTATTTTTCATTTCTTGCATCATTCAATGAAGAGATATTGAACCAAAAGTGCAATGTCAAGTATCACTTGTCGTTTGACGTATGAACATTGTCTTGACTTCTTGATGCTTTTAAAACGATCGGTATACCACCAGCCTGACTCCACTTCCACCTTGCATTTAATTCAAATATACAAGTAAATAAAACAGTAAGAAATGATATTAGGGAAATCTCATTTCTACTAACAATTATCGAACTGACAGTGACAAATATTAAAATTATATTTAAAATTCCACTGAAATAAAGTAACTAAGTTATGGCATGTTTTAATTTTGAATAATATACTACACTACATGAGATACAATGGAAGATATCCTTTGTCACAAAGTATATAAAGGACAAAACAATGCAGGAATGTTGTTACGAGTCAACAAATGCAACAAAATTGCGTACCCATTCGCCTCTATAAATCAAAAATTAATCAAATGAATGAACGCTACGCGTGTTACGTAAAGGACCAAATTGGTTACGATCGAAGCACGTTCACCAATACCAGTAATGAAACTCGGCGAGAACCAGAGGAGCTTTGTTTAGGTCGGTCAATCAACCCAATATCTAGTGTTACTACAACGTTCCGTGCATGAGCTGTGATTAACACCATCCCTGTTTTATCGACCCAGCGGGACTAGGCCACCGTACGATCAGGGTCAACTTTGTTTGACGTTTGTCCCGTTCTAAGGCATAGCTCTGTCTCTTTTACGCGGCCTTGGCAACGATCCTACCCGGAACAATTTTGGGTAACTATGCCACTTCGAATGTAGGACAATGGAAAGACGTTTGCATATAATTGGATTTAGATACTTTAGAAAGGGTTGCGTTCTGGACTTTGCATCGTGTAGTATACCAGCCATAATTCATAAGATTTCTCGTTTTTAATTTTCCTGTTTAAAACCCCGTCTTTAAAGTTATGTTATACAACACATATAAATTCAGTGCATTGTATGTTCTAAAATCTAAACTAGTGAATCGATGGTAATTTATTTGTTTGTAAGGAGACTTAATCACAATTACGAAACTGTTCTTATGATTCAAGAAATTCTGTGCAGTTATTACGGATATATTGTATCTTATTTATTATGACTGTCACTTTTATTTGGTTGCATTACTACATGCAAGAGTAATGTAAGAGAACCAGTGGTATTTTAAACAGTTCTATCTATAAAATTTCATATAAAATGAGGAAACCTACAACAAATATAATTATAAGGTACTATGGTAGTATTACGGATGTAATTGTTTCGAGGTAACAAGTGCTGACGTAAGCGTTTGGCTGTAGATAGATCCTTTGTTTCAGTAAAATCACTGTTTCGCTATGAAAGTCTTGTAAGTTGATACAGTAATTTATAATATAACGGTCATCAGTAAGCATAGAATAACTGCTTCATTTTTGTAGAATCTTTAGTACTTTATCATTTCGTAACGATTTTTAATTTAAGAATTGATTCTCAGCTTAAAATTGCTGTTAACCTTTTTATTCTTAAGTATGAAACTATACGTGTATGTCTTGCTGATGACAATACTGAATACTAAAATTTGGAATCTTAGACCAGATCTGATAGTTTTTTTTTAGTTATATATTTATTACTCAATGGTGGAATTGCTACGTACAATGTTATCATGAATAATAGTGATTATGACAGTCCGTGAACATATAAAATTGTTTTATAAACATATTGTCAGCCTAAAACAAATATTATTTTTCAACATGACGATCATTAAAATATTGTATTATTTAGTTATTTTACTGTGTTAATAATTTTAAAATAGAAATTATTTTCAAGGTGGTTTTTTTAATGTTTGCTTGTGATACGAATCTTTAGTTCTCATTTCCTTAGCTTAGGCTTTTCTATTTAACTTTTGACAAATCAATACAACGGAATAACACTTCCATCTCATCTACATATAACCCTGGAACAATGCCAAATATCAGAAACGGAATGGGACATGAAATATTCGATTATTTCAATACGGTGAACATTTCGCTAATAAACGAATTAAATGAATTAAAAAAATAATATTACAGGCACATGAAACGTGTATCTCTATGCCATATATATATAGACAAAAAAATAATAAGTAACCTACAGTGCTTTTTCATATATTTTTTTCAGAAATGTGAATTTCGTTTGTAGAACAGACTCATATATATGTTTTCCTGATTATGTCACATAAAAGGCAAGTTTAGAAGATATGGCCGAACAAAGCAATTTCTTGTCTCTTAAAATGTGTCTAATAAAAACGCAAAGTTACACCACACCGATTAATCGTAAAAGCACGCAATGTACATTGTACATGTGTAATACAATTTTAATCACCTAGTTAACGTAATAAAAAGACCACCATTATATTCGAACAGTGGAAGATTTCTGAAGAACAGCTGCTGCCAAATTGTAAACTTCCCGAAATTAACTGGCTTAATCATAAAACGTTTAATAACAAGAAATCCCTTCGGATAACACTGGCAAAACTCCATCTGGCGCCAAACGTCGTGATTTTCCGCTTTCACAGATCAATTCTCTGATTAATTTGTACACAAACAATATTATCACGAATGTCTTAACTTGGAAATGTTTCAAAATCTTCATTAAGTTTGCAGTAAACCGTAATTCAGCCCAAAACTTGTAAATGTTAACACAGTGAATTTTGACAGTACAACTGATAATAAAAATATGCCACGCTGATACAAATATTTTGATATAGAAGACACGGAGACAATCACAGGATAATAACTACTGCCTATTAAGGTTGATATGACATATGAGATAACAAAAAATGATGCAAACTTCATAAATTAAGAACGATGGCCGTTTGCCAATGTTATAGCATAATCAGTTATATGAAAACAGAATCACCGCATATATACCAAATTGTCTCTTTATTATTAAATTAATGTCTGTAATATTTTTACAAGAACGTCCTAACATTGAGACCGGGCTTAACATTGAATCTTTCTTGCAAAAGCTCATTGATAATAAAATGAAATTCCTACTAAAATTATACCTACTTTTGGGATCTAAAGCTAAATAATAGAAAACTATTGATAGATAAACATAAGATCGAAATACTGAGATCAAAGATAGGGAAAAACAAACAAAACTATACATCACAAAGGAAGCACTTTAATAATGAGGTCATCTGTACAAACTAGCGGTTACCCAGTGGTCGAAATTCGTCTGTAATTCATTCAATTAATTGGCTTCTTTTGTAAAAACAGAAGGTTTCGTTTGACATTTTAATATATATTTCTTCTGTCCGTGTGTTTGTTACTAGACTTCCCCTAAACGGCTGGATGGATTTTCATTAAAAAATTTTGTGCGTATTTAAGAATAGATTAGATTCATCATTTGATTCCCTGGAAAATTATTTTTAAATTTATAAAATTCTTGTGTCACCGTGTTTCTTATTAAAGTCCCCCGAAATGGCTCGACCGATTTTCGTGAAATTAAATGTGGTCCATAAATTTTTCTTTTATTTTCAAGACATTATTTTTTGTTTTTAATTTTATATGATATATCATATAAAATACACAAATCCACACTTTCACCCCTCTACAATCAACCCCTATTTTTTAATCGCAATATATTAAAAAAAAAATTAAACTCATTCGTGCAATATTTTTAAGCAAAGTTTTAAATGACCAATATATATTATTATTACAAAGCTTACCTAGTATAGTAAAATGGTTATTTACTTATTTAAAGTTATCCAAATATATTTTCGGTCGTTTCCATTTAGATTACGGCGAAGCGATGTATGACGTATCGTAAGTTGATAAATGAGCAATCATCTAATATAATAGATCATCAGAAAAGTGAATCTGACTCATCTTCATTGTCATTATGCATGAAGAATCAATAGCTCAGTAATGTAGTTGTGTTAAAAATCTTCTTAAGTAATTAGACAGCATTTATCTTCCGGAAAAAATCTTGGCTTCGCAATTCTACCGACACAAGCAAAGCGGTATGTAGTTAATTCCTTCGCGAAGAACGTAGGAATCTTGAGGCTTTGTGCCGCATGCGTATGAGAATTTCTTTAGCTTTGCTTTTTATACTATATGATTTTAAAATCTTTTAAAATGAATTTGTGAGATAAATACGCAGTTCTCTATAAACAATCTCTTCAGAAACTATTCAGATATCTACTACTTACGAGATCAGTTTCAGTTAATTAAAGAAACTAAAAATTTCGCTTATTTCGTAGGCTTAACACAATTTCGTAAAGTGCATGTAAGACTATCACAGTAAATGAGCGTTATATAAATAATAACAGAAATCGTACAAGTATATTGATGACTGGTAAATAAGCTAAGCTTAAAGGTTTCGATGTCAAACTGTTTACTGAATATAGTAAATTTAATTGTTGTAAGTTGAAATATGATTATTTGCAAACCTAATAAAAACAAATATCAGAAAATAAGCGTTTCCTTTCATAATATAAACATGATAACTTGAGACCATAGTAGCTTTAATTTACGCATACAATGCAAACAATTACAATTCATGAAGTAATAATTAGCAATTGCGTTGTAATGTTTAATACCCTTATATTAAGTGAAACGGATGACATAGGAAACGGGTTGTTTATTGTGTCAATGTATCTAGTAGGAAAGAATTGAAAAATGTGGCGGTATCTATTTTTATTATTTATAATATTGGTAAGTACATTACAGATGAGTCCGTTATTTCAAATAAAATGAAAAAAAAATACTGAAGATTAACATCATATTCGATAGTAACGAAAGAATAAATATCATAGAAAATCAAGATAATCAATCTCTCTTATTAAAGAATGGGAATCCTTGCATAACTAATTGTATTTTTACTATTATGAGATTTATGTTCTCCGTATAAAGATCGAAGTCCTCTTTTACGTCAGTCTTAAGAAACGGTAAGGTTATGTCCCATAAAGAATTATTAACTTAAAAGAATCTATGATATATTAATACATAATAACTTCAAATATTTAATCTGTAATAATAAATAAATATAATATTTGAATTCTGTAGATTCTTTAAAGTTAATAATTCATTTTTTGGAATGTTACGCAATGGAATCTCAGATGTTGAATAAAAAACATGAATTGTAAACTATAGCCTCGAATTTCACGCGATCTGGCATTCCACCTACGTTTTCATGGAAGTATCGTATGTCATAGACAAGATATAAGAGCGAACCCCAGCGAATTCCTTTTGGTTTCCATTCATTGCTGTTTTGTATTACATTTATGTTTACGATTCTACATTTTATTATCAGACAAGTTGTGGTTCAAGTGATAAGTAACACTTTAGTCATAGAATATTCATTATTATTCAGAAATGTACTTGATCTATTTATTCATTCAGAAATTTAAATACTGAAGTCGAAACCCGCACTGTAACACTTCACTACTGTATCCATCTATGAACGATTGTGTGTGACGCGGGCGGAATTTTAAATATATATTTTATTAGATATTCCTCCTATCTAATATTTTTAAGCTTACCGGATACACCCTAATGTTCTCATACAAATTGGATAAATTGATATAAATAATTAAAAATCCTAGATGTACCAGGTGGAAAACCGACCCATGACATATAACGTCCCACTTTAAATTTTCTTCTTATTACAGTTAAGTATTTAAATAAAATTTCAAAATTTAAAATTAAAACATTTCAGTAAATAAATAATAAAGGAAAACTTTCAGTTTGCTCTTCAAAGTATGAAACATTTTTAAAAGTAAATTAATTCTCTTGAAACAAAGCAAATGTATTGAGGGCAGTTGTGAATAAGGAAAAATAATGTGACAAACAATATTAAGTAGGCCGTTAAAAGGAGTGATTGATCACACAATACTCTTTGTTTTTTATCAATTCTGCTAAATCGCGAGAGAATTGCCTACCAATTATCATAACAACACCATATTGTATTGTACAATATTAGTAATAAAATATTTTGAAACATAATTTATGTTCAGTGCTAGGTATTCATAAAACATTTTTTTTTGTATATTGAATTTATTAGAACTACGTGTATATTCTTTATTACGAATAAATATAATAAATCAGTAGAAATTGCGTCGCTGTGACATTCAATGAATTTATGAAAAAACAATAGTGAGCAATTAGATCACAAAAAAGTGCTTTTAGTCTACCTGTCTGTATGTAGACTTTGTACAGGCTAATCTTAACGGATTTTGTTGCAGTTTGCAACATAGCACAGTAGATTAAACGTATCTCGGAGCGTTACATAATGTTAGTTTCTTTGAAATCTAATGTCTAGGAAAAAATCGACGTGAATGCGAGCGATGCCGCGGGCAAAAGCGAGTTGCTAGTAATTCAAAAGTATAAAGAATGAATGTGATAAATAAAAACAAATTGGCCTCTACGGCATTATTAAATCTTATACAAACAGTTTCATTAAGGTACGACAATAATATGAAGGTTAAAATTTACATTCAAGATTTGACAATACAGTTTGAAGATAGCTGCAGCTTATAAATGCTAAAAATTATTTCAGGTATTCAAACTCAAACTTATTAATTACAATATTTTACAGATAAATCAAGTTATTTTTCGATTTACAAAGGATTCATTTGAACTTTATAAACTTTCACTGCGCTTTGATCACGCTAATATTTACTTCTAAAATTTTAATACTAGTTTCGTATAATATTAAAACCTTATCTTGACTAAGTAATTTATTATAATAGATGTTTCTAGAAAAAATATATGAGTAATTAACATCGTCACTCATCCTCACAATTAAGCCTGGACTGTACACTTCCTTATCGGTCTATGAATAATGCAGTCTGTGGTCGACATTGTAACAGATGTAATTATTATCTATTTTTAAATAATATATTACCTAGGATTAATTCGAGTACATTCATAATTTACAAGCATTTAAATGGGACTGAAATGAAAAACATTCCTGAGCAAGCTTCCTTAACATCTTAAATTATAATATATATACCTACTTAGTTAAATTATCTTTCAAATTAATTAGATTCATAAAAATTATAGGATTATTATTAGGATACAATGCCACAGATTAGGCATTGTCACAATGCAGTTAAAGGTAGTTTTATGTTACGAGAAATTGAATATATCGTCATTACATATCATGTGAGATCAATAGATAAAATAATGTTTTAGAACTAGAGTTATATAATATTATTGTTAGAAAAAAGATTCTACGTTCATTTCAATGAATCATAGTTAATTATAATTATAAAGTTTTATGTTGTATTAACCACATTAATTACATAATAATTCTAATTGAACTGTTATGAAAATGGTTATGTGTTTTATAGACTTTATTTACATAAGTACATTTACCTAGCTAAATTTATATATATCTAAATATAAATAAAATTAAAGTGTTGGTTTCACATAATAAAATAGCAGCCTTTTTAATATAATAAGGGACTTACATATAAGAGAAACACAGTTTATGATTTTTTTATAAGATTTTGGCAGATACCTAAAGTTATGATTATTTTATATTATAAACATCGTCATCATCACCGATATTATCTTTTTTTATACGACGAGAAGGGAAGCGAACATACAGTTCACCTGTAAAGCTATTCCTGTCGCCCATGGAAACCTCCAAAACCAAAAGATCAAAGAAACGCAACCTTAATATCTTAGCTATATTACATGACTTATCATTTTTAGTCACTTTCTACAGCCAGCCTTATTGAGTTTTTTATTTCTAGTATTCCGAAATTCATTGACTGAAAGTGAAACGCGCACAGAACATCACGATTTTTCCATCTATGAACGATAATAATAAATACCACTATTATTATCTAAATGTATAATTTTAATGCATAGATGTATATTTTAACTACCAATCGAATAAAATCAATGACCAGATATATCTGTCATATCACGTCTAATTTGCATTGATTAATTTAATATTTCTGAGATCCTGAAATTAAATCAAAGGGAATATAAAGACGATAAAGAACTTTGATTACCTACTTCTTTGTAAAAAAATATCCAAGGGAATTAATTTTATATTTCCTATACCCGGGTGAGTTTTTTAATCTTTATATATATATTCGTCATCGCCGATCACAATGAACAGGAAGAAAGGACAAGTAAGTTTCAAAGAATCGTGAATAATTCAGATATACGTAGACAAGAAACGTAGACGACGCCGACGGCCTTATATTTATTATTCTATTTCTCTTCACAATAAAAGTATATAAATTTATTTAATTGAAGATAGCCTGCCAATTAATTGAAGTTATAAAAACTAATGACAAAGAAAATAAACACTATTAATATTCCGATTGTGTATGATTCATCAAAATAAACCTTATAGATTTTAATCGCATTTACTGCAAGTAAATTGTTATATCTTTGCTGTTTCATAACAGTGCAGTTTAATTTCGACGAGAAAATGTATCTAAATATCAAATTCATGAAGTGCAGTGTGTGTTACTACTATTTCAAACCCCGAAATTCAAAAAGCTTGTAATAAAATTAATTAGGTCGGCCTATTGTCAAACGATCATGAATTTAAAAGCTAAAGTGGTAGATACCCAAGAACATAGAATCGTAGACGCAATGGAATAGAATAAAGAGGTTTCAGAATAAAAAGCAGTACTGAATATTCCCGTAGATGCCAGTCTAAAATCTTTAAAATTCCGATGTCCACCTCTAGGCAAGTTAAGATCGAATACTAGAATTTAAATTTCGGAACTAGATTTAAAATCTGATAAAATGAAGGTATTCAAAGAAACAAGTTACACGCAAACATGTGTAGGTAATTCAGGAATAGGTGATAAACATTGAAATAAAAGGCTAGTATTCACGTCAATCGATGCACGTGCCATAACACGGTAGTTATACGAGATAACTATATGTAAACAACGTCATAAATAAATGATAACCAATATATTTCCGAAGACTAGTTTGAGAAGTCGTTAAATGTAGCTTTCCCTAACAAACAACACCTATTGTATAAGTGACTCAATACAAACGCCCTCTTGGCAAAAATATATACTTATATATAAATATGATTTTCATTATTTTCTATAAAGAATTACTTTTCTTAACAATAATATTTATACTACAGTCAAAATTTTCTCTTTAATTATGATACATAAGGGAAGATTGATGGGAATAATATCAGATTTTGTAGATTTGTTTGAATCTATATGAGAACGCTGCATATGAAATTAATAAAACGGAGATATACATCTCCATTTTATTAATATATTTAAAGTTGCGTGATTGTTATAGATAACAAAGGACCTTCGATCACAATATTAAAGGCTAAAATGAAATTGATTTATCGTTTTTTACCGATATTACCAATATTTTTAGTACAGAATTTAATCTTTGGTCAATGTCCAATTTAGTAGCGTGTTTGATGATACGAATTTTGATATATCTTTCAACATATCTGCAATTAAAATTTAAATCTTCGCACGTTATACCAGATTATCGTTGCCACGGATGACATCGTCTCTTCACAATAGGTACATTTTCTACATGGTTCTTCAAAAATTTTCTAGACTTTTCTCAGAGGACAGTATCGTCGGAGTTATTTTATAAAATACTACCAATTTCATGTGACTTTATCGATAAAAACTTACAGCAGGCAACATTTGGAAGGCAAAATCTGTAACAAATTTCTATTTCTCGCAGTTAGAATATTTAAAAACTAAAATAAAACAAGTTAATTATCACTATGTAACAAAGTATAAAATACTAAACTAGACACTAAAAATACCCGATGAGTCGTGTCTAAAGAGCAAATATTTTCACAAGGGTGATAATTAGTGACGTCAATTGTTATAAAGGTGTTTTATATGGAGATATTGTTTTTCACACAATACTTCTAAGGTTACATACCGATTAACGATTTTCCATCGCTTAGGTACAACAGCTAAGCGAACATCTGAACGTTTAATACGTTATCAGTTTCAACTGTGATTAGTTGGTAATCAAAAGAAACTTTGTATGCAAAATACGTTTTAGGTGACTACAATGTATAATTTGGTATTATAGGAATGATCCGATAATATCAGAATTTGAAACATATTTTTTTAAAGTACATACTGCATATTATACAAAAACTTATTTATGGAAAAGGCGGTGACTCGAAAGTTTCGAAGTTGTGTTCCAATAAATCTTGCATTGACCAAAAATATTATTTTATTTTCAGCATTGTGTTTAGAATCTCACGAAACGCAAGTGTATACAGATGGTGCTACACTAGATAAATCTTAAACATGATGGGATGAGGACAAGCAAAGCACGGTCGTGAAGGTACTAGTATGAAATGAGTGTATTTATGTAAGCACAATAAAAACAGACCTTAGAACATAAGAACATTTACACGTTCCCGGAAGGGCCAGGCATTCTTAGTCGGCGCACGCTTAGCTATTTGCCAAGATATGTCTTTGAAATATTGAAATACCTTCATACAGTAGGTATTTTCTACACATGACCAGGTATACCTACACTACTATTATTTTACATAACTCCTTACAAAACAATTATAGACCAGTAAGCATCATTAAATAATTACTTAATGATGCAGTAGTGACGTCTATGAAACTTATTAGTGAAGCAGACACAGAAATGTGTCTGCTGCTGTACGGTTTGCTTTTTATTTAGATTGTTTAATGACTAATATATGAAGGAAGTGTCATGCTCCACTATCGATACTTGACGTAAAAAAAGTTAATATTGACCTCGTCAGATACAGGTGTCTGTGATACTAAGAATCTTGAAACCACATGATTTATTATCTGTGCAAAAACTATAATTACGTCAGCTAACGGGTTTTGTTACATTAATTACAATGTAATTAGTTTTTAGTTCATCTACGTCTAGACATACCCCTAACGAATATTTATCTAGAATCTATTATTATAAGTATTTTGGAACGTTTTTAACGCTCTATTTAAATAATGTTGTTTGTTTTTGCATGCTGCATAATTTAATATATATATATCGAAATATTCGCTGACACTTCTTAGTGTGACTTTGACCCAAACTCTACATACCTAGACAATTCAATTCTATATTTGAGGATGAATATATAAAAAAAAATGCGATCATTCTTAAAATAATACTATTTATGATGTCATCAATTATCCAGGAAAAACAATAAAAACCCTTGCAGACCAGGAATTTCATACAAATATAAAAGCAATCACTGCTTATTTCATCTAATTGTGTAAATAGTTTTCGAATAGCGCACTTAATTACAAAATTATTAATTCTTTAGATCGGACCGATCAAGGGCCATTATTTAATCATTTAACCTACTCACCGTATAATTTATTGATTAAAATCTTTTCCGCTATAAATTCTACGATTTATTTACACCATAGTATGACTGCATCGTTATTTATTAAACTGTCGGAAAAAAAAATGTTTTCAATAGTACAATTAATAATTCATTTTGATATAAAATGGAGAAAAATTTTAGGTATCACTTTTTCTGTTTTGACCGTCCATTGTTTTTAGTGGTAAATCTAATTTTGCAACCAACGCTTTTTATTTTTTTTTCATAGACAAATAGGTGTAGTTATAAGTATTTTAGCTGCAGTATACGAATTATGATATCTCTCATCTCAGTATAATTAATAATGGCGATAACTATTAAGGAAGCTTCAAGTAAGTCTGTTGAGGTCGTAAAAAGATATATGATACCAGAGGAAAAATAAGACAAGTGAAAATTATCTAAGGTAAACCTAAAACAATCCGTAAATGGCTCATCATGATAAAGTGTTGCCTTTACTTAAACAAATCAAACTTTGCCTTAACAAAGCTCGGGCGAAGTGACAGGCAGACGGAGCAGACAATAGCTTTGTTATAGTTGCTAACAGGAAATATTGCAAGGTGAGTTTTAGACGACCTAATATGAAACACTTGTTTGAGGTCGCTGTTCATTAATTTTAAAATAAATATTAATACAATTTGAAACGATCGAAATTAAAATGTGCTAACAATTTGACATTTGAGCTAAATTTAAAAGGACTTCTAAGCTCGTACATTGCTTATACGGCCATTAATTTCTCGTAAAACACTTACTGTCCGAGTATTGAATTCTTAAAATTCTATGTACAAAATATATATGCAAAAAAAGTTATGAATTCCTATTTTAAATAACCTTTTCACCTATTTTTAAATACGAAAGTTTTTTCATCAAGTCTCCCATCTAAGGCTTATTAAATGTCAAAGGTTAACTTAGCAGGCACTTTGAACAGAAAATCCCTTTGTTACTGTGAACAACTCGTTTACAAAGAGATTCTGATTTTCTAAAATTGTTTTACCGCGCGTTTAAACTTATTTTTTAGATAGTCGTCGAAATTGTACGTTAAATTTGGCTGTTCGCAAATCTTTTTTAAGATTCTGTAAGATCATAAAGACATAGTTATGGTCATAAAAATCTAATTCTACAGATTGCTATTTATTTTATTGAATAAGAGCAGTGCTCAGTCGTTGTATCTGCATTCAATTTTATATACAATATTTCGGTTAATAGTATATATCTTAGTTCCTATTACACGTTTAGCACAAAAGTAGTTATCTCGATATTACAATAAGGCACCTTAATTTTATTTATATGTACTAACATTCACTCTTACTTCTCCCATAAATTCATTGACTGATTACTAAATATCAACATCTGAATTCTAAAAATAATTTATGTTCAAGTGTATATATCTCACCAACTAGGTACTATTAAGTGGATCGCATCTATTTTCTTGTTTTAGTGTCCCATATCGGCATCCGTGTAATGCATTAAACGAATGGGGTCAAGTATGTTTACTGAATGCGACAAGCTGGTGCCAAACGTAAAAATGCTTCATATCTTATGAAGACGATTTTATTTATTTACCTAAACAAGTATAAATACGTCTTCTGTTTATTGGTAAATGAGCGATTTGCGATAGGTTAGCAATGGTGCAATTAACTCTTTGTTGCAAACAGAAATTTCATTTATTTTAAAATGTCACATTTATAAGTTAAAAAAACCTAAGTAATTAAAATTTCCGACTTTTCTTTTTAGTAAAAACGTCACGTCGCGTCAGGTCCCGACATTTCAAAGACTCCGACAAAACAAAGATAAAATCAGTCAAATCTATTAAGCTCTTCACAACCCTGCAAGTAATATTTATTTTTATATGATTACTTTTTTCAAATTACTTAACCTTGCATACATATGATATATTATAAATTTTACATATTTGTGAACCTTCGTGAAATCTAAACAACTAGGAAACAAACAATTATTTTAAATTGCAGTATTGCATTATGATAGACTCTATCTAGATAGAAATATCTGAAAATAATAGCCAAGATTTACACATGTATTGGGTCGTTACTTAATAATCAATCTATCCTTTTTTGTCCGCTTCTCAACTCTCACTCTGAGACTTGCCCAACACAGAAGCAATTTAATTTGAACTTTAAAATAAATCACAAAATTACAGCGCTCTATAACAGGTGGAGATAATAGCTACAAAACTTGTTTAGAACCAATTAAACTGTTCAAAACTATTACAAAATTGAAATAAATGAATAGGACTAATTCGATTTCTAAACGAAATTCCTACCGAGTAAATATGTTGAACCTTATCAAAATTTTAATTACAAAAGTCTATGATATAATAAATAAGGTATATATATATATTATTACGTGGAGCACAATCCTTTGAAATATTTCTATATTGTGTGCCTTGAGTGTGTGATTTGGCATAAATTTGGTATGGAGAAGAATGCTACAATTTATAGAAAAGTATGCAAGGACTATAATCGTACCATCATTATATTACCAAAACATTGATTGGTTCCATAAATAAAGGTAGAATTTTGATCACCGGACCAACTGTTATGTAATACTGGGCAATAAATTAATATTTCATTATTTAGTTAAAAGAGGTTATTAACATGTTTTATGTATGTAATAAAACTAATTATAATTGTTAAAGTGCTTAAAATATTTCTGGGACACGTTATCCTTGGTGACTAATACAAAAGGAAATAAGAAAGAAATCATAGCTTTTGCGATGTTCACAGCGCAAAAGGCAAGTCTTATCGCTATAATAAAGTTTATAGGGTACTTAAGTTATGTAACTTGTTTACCGGAAGTGTTTCGTATTCTTATTTTGAAATGCAAAATCCTTTGTTCTCTATGCGTATCTCCTATGCGACTTTACACAGCATTGACGCAAATGGACTAAATGCAATTTTATTATTGGATAATCTAATAAGTAGAATGACTGAAAAATGTTTATTTTAAGAACAGCTAAAGTGCCCCTTAGTCTTACGAGTTCTTTGAACTTAGGTTACCTTTTTCTATTCTTTAAATAATATGATAACCCAAACTGTTAATTGAACACTCATTTAGTAGCACTCGCAAGTTCAAGGAAATAGCAAACGTTACTTACCTTTTAAGGCATGATTTGAAGGTTACCAAGGCCATTTCGGAAAACATGAATTTGTAACTTGTTGAGAAAATATACTGAATCATCAAAGCCGACATCGAAAAGCAGGAACTGTTATGTAGGTTCTTACACAAATTATCTTCCATATCTCGTGTCTCGATAGATACTCGTATATTAAAATGCAAAGTGCTTTCAACGGCAATAATACAGAAAGAAAATGGATTATACAGCATCCAATCCAATGAACTATGTAGAAGCGTAGGACCTACGAAAGTCCTATAATAATGTTATCTACAAATTAACCATTTTTTTTCATTTTATACTTTAAAATAATAAATAATATATGATAAGAGATATTTATTGGAAAAATTATTTCCAAGTCTACAAAAAGAGTAGAAAGTACTAGTAAATAACATGTGAGTTAAATGAATCGTAAGCAAATTTGTAACAAACGGTACGACAGCACATTTTAAACTGCTTACGTCAGCAAGCGTGACCAAATTAAAAGAATTCATTATCATCAATCATACTTTGACTGAGTTCATTAAACTCAAGGCGTCGAGCTGTCTGTCCATCACGTCTAATAATAAATACACGTTTTTGCCAACAAAAAACCTATGTAATTAAAACGGACAGGAGTTGTGTCACTTCTATGGAGAGGTTGATGAACTATTCTGGATTGTAATTCAAACCAATTGTTAGGTTAGCGGCCCTATTGTAAGTATCCTGTTCAGGGTGGGGCCATGGGAATTATAACTTGAGACAATGAGTTCAAGAGCAGCAACAACTAATGGCGTGGCGGTTGTATTTTTGTTAAAAAGTTTTTGTTCCCCAAGTTTAAAAAAAAATCTGTGAAACCCTTTAATATGATATACAAGGGCCTACCGTTACTAGATTTAAAATAAAAATAAATTTATGCCTTCTAGCAATCAATACATTAAATATGTTAAAACAAATATTAGTATATTAAATAAAAAATAACATTTATTAAAGTATGTTATAATTCAGGCTGGTTATTTATTGTAACAAATCTTTTATTATTTATGTTTATACAAAAAAGCGTGAATTTATAATCACTTCTTGTAATTCAACACTACAAGATTGCCAGAAATTTCGCTTCCTGTTTTCTATCTTTCTTAAAATCTTGTGCATCACGAGAGGTGTAAAGGAAAATGTAAGAAAACTCAAAAGACTTTCATCTGTCCGTCAACCTTTGTTCTAGTAAAATAAGTCTTGCGTCAGAAAGTAATTAGCGGTTGAAGGGAAACTCAAATTGTAAAAGTGCCATATAGAAATGTTTTGAAAGTATTCTTACTTTGTATCAAAAAGTAATTAATTATACACATTAGTAGGTTTATAGGAAAATTAATTATAAATACATATTGAAATAATTTTTAACACGTCAAAAATGTATACATATCTATATATAATCACGCCTTTTTCCCATAAGGGTAGGCAGAGACTACGGCTTTTCACATACTACGATTTTGACAAACTTCTTTCGCATCCTCTACTCCCTACTTAATGCTTTAGAGTAATTATATGATAACTATATGTTAATTAGTGAGCTAATAATTGCAAAACTTGCCCTAAACTATCGTGTTCATTTCATATAATTCGAAAACTAAATCTATAAATATTTCTTACGTTGGCACAAAATAGACTAATCAACTAAAAGTATATTGTTGTTAGTTGTAAGTTTGGTATACAAAAAATAGAAACGCAGATCATACATTATAATTACTCATTAGAAAAACTAAGGTTCAGCAATAACAAGTAATAATAATTATAAGTGTTAAATATTGTTAAACTATAGTCTTCGATTTTCCTTACTCACTCTACACTATAATCAATTCATCGGGGTTAAATTGCGTTGTTCCTTCGATTATGCAAATAATCGTTTCTTTAATATTTTACCTCAAACGAATAAGTAAACATTGAACACGCATTAACAAAACTCAGGTTTTCTTTTTTACATTTATAAAGTGTATGTATTAATATTTTTTTTAACAAACATAATTATACATAATACCAAAAATAATAAAAAAGAAAAATAAAGCCTTCATTTACGTGATTTTAAAACTTAATATAAATAATATCGATGCATATTTTGGCTAACGTCAATCACTACATACATACACGAGAATATATCTGAACAATTCTTTCCTATTGCATTGCATCATGCACTGATAATCTTTTTAAATATTTGCCGATAAAAATGTATAGGTACATTCCTACTATATAATTTATAGTTAAAAAAAATAATATAAAACGTCAAGTAATAATGAGCTACTAAGTCATAATAAGAACTAATAAATCTATATCTGAAATAAAAACGAACTACACTGTATATGGAAAAGTCTAGACGGAATTCGAAGTACTATAAAGTACAGTAAACGCGAATCAGGCCATTAACAAGTTGGCTGACTCACCCGATACAACTGCATATGATTTATTTACCTGCAACACAAAATAGAGTATTAAACTAAAAAAAACTTAATCTTTCACCATGTTTTCGTCATTAAACCACAATTATGTGAATCGTGCGAGTATTTTGTTACCACTTTGTTAAAACCAACACTAAACTTTTTATTTATAGTGTACATAATTATACTATATATATAATACTTGTCGTGGTCCAAATTTAACTGAAATCCATGACTTATACGAATTTTTATTGACTACTAGCAATGCCCCCGGGTTCCCCCGAATCATAATATCTTTATTAATTGTAGCCTATACGTTACACTGATGTATGAGCTTTATTTCTATAAAGTTGCATAAAAATCCGTTTAGTAGTTTTCACGTGAAGAGTAACAAACATCCATTCTCATAAACTTTCGCTTTTATAATATTAGTAAGGATTTCCAAACCATACTGCAATGATAAGCACTAAAATTTGTAAATATTACGTTGCAAAGGAAAACGTCTTGTCAATACGTGACATTATGAGTAAGAATTATTTTGCAAAACTATGTATTAATTTCAAAACACTTTCGTAATTCCTATAAAACTTATGTATAGCATAGGATAATTATGTCAGTGTTCACTGTAATCTACACCTTATCATTGAACAGTGCTTGTTATACAAACATTAGCTGATAACTCGCTTTTAATTGAATGAGTACTGATCCACAGAGATATCAAGGTCATATACGCAAATTACAGATAACAAATATATATATTATAGTTTTGTCTATAACAAACTTTGAACTTTCGTTTAACGTCAGATATCTCGGGACTTGATGGTATACTTTAACCATACATATGACTTGCTTCAAGTATCTTTTTGTATTACTGAAATTTATTTTTGTGCTGATATTATTAATATTTATTAGGGTCTTATATAAGGTCATACTTAGATCTTCATGCATCATCATGCATGCAAAAAATAAATAAACACGGGTAAAACCGCAGCGAAGTCTGAGAAAAAAAATAACCTCATTATATTGATTAATTTCCGTAACCTTATAACAATTTTTAAATTTATAAGATAACATTGTTTATTTATCTATGGTAAGTTTTATTAGCACAAAGGAATATATAGTAAAAATGCTCTGAATATAACGGATACTTTTTTCAGCTCATTAAAAGACCTCATGAATGCAGTTAACTACGTGACAACTGACAAGTTGAGAAAATCGTTTCACATTTAATGTAAAACATGTAACAGCCTCATTTAATGTGGTTGATTATGTGAATAACTGTAGGTAGACACTTTGGCGTCGTCTATACTTAAGATTGTTTTCATTATTATTTCTTATAACGTTATATAACTCTCCGTATGTTATACAGTCGCCCTTTAAAACGTATACACAATATTGAATATGTCGCTACCTGTTTGTTACATTTTCACGCCTATGCCACTGAATTGGTTGTGATGAAGTTTGGCATTGAGACAGACGGGAATGTGGTGACCAGAAATTTTTCTTATTAAAAACTTATAGAAGAAAAGTGAGGGGAAAAATAATCTTTATATGAACCTTGTAGTGTTACTTTCAACTTTGAAGAAATACTTTTAATGATAGACTACTCTTAAAAGACGATGAAACAAAACATTAAAGTGCTGCGATTAAAATTCAAATTCTTGTTAGATTAGCCCATCGTTCTGTCTGTATATCGAAAATAATTAATAAAAAGACCCATTTAATGCTGGTATAAAAAAGGTTTCATAATTTTCATACACAAATAGAAAGGTAAGTAAATGGCAACTTGTCTGAGTATTATTTACGAGAAGTTTTCACTATCAATAAATTCAAATCGAAGTATTAAATATAAAGTATTGATAAAAATTTAGACGGAATATTTTTATTTGTCACCTTCGTATTATTTGTTGTGATGACCCTTATCAATACTTTATCTCTAGAATTGCTCTGTAGCTTGTTCTGATAAGGCAGCGTTATCTTCCGTAATAGTGGAATTATTCTGTAATGGTCATCCATTTAACAACGTAATGTATAAACTCGGGATTATTATAGTTTCCCGTGGAATGAAGAAATTTTAATAAAAATGTTTTTTTCATGATGGCAACTGTTGTGTAATCAATATCGACCTACATTTATATTACAATATAAATACAAGTTTTAATGTATCTTTTTGTGTATAGGTTCACAGCTTTTAACCGATTTTAAAGAAAACTTCGACTAATCAACTGCTTATAATCTGTGAATCGAAAAATATGCAAGTATTACAAAAACCTTATGTGATAAATTTAATTAAAGTTTACAAAGCAAGCAAGCATATAGAGCTCGTCGAACTTTTCTGGTCTCGATGGCCAGGTACAACCAGGTAGCAGTAGCAATTAATGATAATAGACCATATTAATGTTATTTTAGTTGACACTACTTAAACTACTCTTATGTGCAGTCTATGCCTACAATGACAGTAAGTAATTTATGTGAGGATATTTTAAAGATAACATTTTTTTTTAAATTATTGTCTTGTAGGCCGCAGCAATATCGTCAATCACAGATATAGAGCTACAATTTATCCCAAATAATACGCACGCGTTACCAACGAGAACAGAGCAGGATGATTAAAACTTTTTATACCAGTCTATATTCCCTATATAGAAGCAAAGTAGAGTTAGTTTTAATTGACAACTAAAGTTCACCGTTCCCTTGAGAGCGGATAGTAACTCGATACGCGAAGTAATGCTGTTACTGGCATAAAGTAACCTTCCACGTTAGCCGACATAAGATAGACATAATACTTTGGATTCTATTTGCTTTACAAACACAGGAAAAAAACAATATCAAGGCTGAGTCACGGTTATAATAGTGCGATAAACTTTAGTAGGCACATATTTTATCAAACAAACCCTTTTCTTTGCTTCGTCTACTATGAATTTTAATTTATTTAAAGACAAAAATAGACGCAATAAGCAATACCATAAGCTCACAAATTTTAATTAACTGGCATTTTTACCGTTATAGTAAAATGGAACAGATGCATAAAACGTTAGCATAATTTTTTTTTATCGATATAACATAAAGCCGCTGGTCAAATCACTTAAATATGTCTTATAGCTCCTATTAACAATGTAGAAAACGGTAAAAACACAGTTCATCAATATTTATGGGTATATATGTTATTGTTTATTGGAATCAAATGATCGTGTGCTTCCCTTAAAAAAAATATTATTATATTTTAGTACCATACATAATAATTAAACACTTGAACAGATCTTTAGAAACTATAGCTATGAACTACATCAGCCTCCGAACAAAGAACAAAATAAAAATGGGCTATTAGTTTAGGAGCTACGATGCCAGACATATCAAACGTATAACAGTTATAACGCCACACTTTTTTTGCATCGGGGTATAAAAGGACCTATTTGATTTAGGAACTAAACTTCTTTCTTCCGATAGAATTATCAATGTCTATAAAATGTTACAAAACATTATTTAGTAATTAGAAAGTACATGATTTATACACTGTAAGATTTACGTCTACGAGTAAATAATAAATAATTAAATATTTGCCAGTTGCATCGTTATATACGATTGCAAATAGTATAAGTAGCTACTCGCTGTTAATATCGTTTGAATTACAAATTACAACCTCAATGTCATTGAGTGATACTGGATTGTTAATGTACGTGTGTTTAACACGACCTACTTGACTAATAAAATTGTGTACACGATTAATTTTATAGCGGAAATCTACTACAAATGTATGGAAAGCTAGAAAAGATGTACTACTTAGTGTAATTACATTATTTTTTATTTCCGACCGATAGCCTACTAAAAGGACAGCATGGCATCTCGAATACGACGAGAGGTGTTGCAAATACGAGCATCGGTAAGACTAAGCGGTAAGTTGATATCGAATAAAAAATATACAAACATTTATGCCACAGGTAAATTATGTAGATAATTACCTAGTATCTACAAGTTGCCAACAAGATAAAAAAAAAAACTATCCATATCCACAAAGAAGTACAATAAATATACCCATATTTATTTTATTAAATTTATATACGAGTATGTACATAATTGTCAACGCAAAGTTAACTTAAATATTTTCAATAAAGATTTCAACGTAGATAATATTGTATTTGTAAATATCGCGATTTGTGTTCATTTTCCCGAGCGTTTACAATCATACACGTGCCAGAAGCAGAGCTGTCAAGTTGACAGTAACGCAATATGGCAGTTGACGAGATGCATTGCGCTCGGAACTACATAACATGAATATTTTAATTTTTATTCACCAAATTCGATTTTCATTTGTAAAATCCAAAGCGTTTTAACATTCAAAACATATTTACTTAATTTCTTATATAATATGCGGCATACGATGAGAACATAGGTCATTAATTATTTATTTACATCTCGATTTTGTAATTAATCTTCAAAAATGTATACAAAAGTTTAGTATTTGGCTGTCCACTATTGGAACAAAATTCTTGTTTTGAAGTTCTTATCAGATAAACCTACTTTCATTTAACTTTATTTCTTAAAAGATGTCTTGATAGAGTGTTCTTAGTAATGATTCAAGAAAATTGTTCATTAGTTATGAAAATATCGAGGTTAATGTGCCCGTCACACACTTGTTCGTAGAAATAGTATAGAGCAGATGCTTCACGTCTTGGTAAGTAATTAGCGCTGCCTAAGAACATCTGTAATTCCAGACGTCTTAAAACCGAGGTGCTGGACTTTAAATTGTCCACCTCCATTTTTATTAAATACCCACGCCATTCAAGAATGGAACGTCTTAACAAGATGGAAAAATATGATAAAAGTACACCTGTGAAATGGGGATGCCAGTTATAAGAGTCCGAAAAATAACTCCCAAGAAAAGCATAATTATCTGAAGTCATGTCCAGACTTTTTGCCTCGTCGAGGGCAGCATGCCGAACCTGTTTTTTCGGTGCGGTGAATGCCTTTCTCCCAACTTTTTGTATAAAGAAAAGGCTCGAATATCAAGTTGAATAACCTGATGTGTTTTTTGTACACATTTTTTGTCTACATTGCTATATAATGCTGACATGTGTAATCTTATATTATGTTGAACTGTTAAACAAATTGGATATGTAATGATAAATTTTCATTTATGGTGTACTGTTAAAGATTTCGGTAAACATAATTCAAGTTTACTTGTCATTGAGTCAAAAAATCAATACATTGCGGGGAAAGTTATCAACCCTAGTGTAGTCAATCTACTGCGAACAACTACGGAACTGCGAAGTTTCTTCGAAACTAATTTGATTATAACTGAAATTCTACCAATATTAGTCTCGTATATGTTAGTACTGACCGAAACTAAGATACACTTTATACATACATAATTCTTAGCCTTCACAAAACCTTATAATCTACATAGAAAAGCCTCCGTGATATCAAATATATCAATAATGGCATGTGATATTTCGATATAACAGAAGTGTTTTTAAACTCGGAATTCCTTAACTGCATTCTTTGTTACACATGAAGCTAACAACAAGATATTAATGAAATAAACATTGGTAATTTTGGATCCATTTAATATAATTTGTAAACAATTGCAGGAGAGTAAATATTACATTCTCAAATAATCAATATCTAGCATATCTTATTCTGCAATTCGATAATCACTTAAATTCGAACCCTAAATGCAGCATATAACATCGTTCTTTATTTGTGTAGATAAGAATCTTGCCATACGTAATATATGTTCTTTAAATCACATTAACTACAAACTTAAGCCATACAGTGCGACCGTATCTAATACCTTAGTTAAACCTAACCATGACATTGAATTAGAAAGAATGCAAAAAATTTAAATACGAGAATGCTGATAACGAAATACTCGTAAATTCTCAACGTACTTTTTCACTGAAGTACAAAATTTTTCTTTAACACACTTATTCTAAAGTCACACATAATTCACAAACAATATTATCAAGTCTTGGTTTTAAATTTGATCTTATTTGTAACCAATTTTCTTTATGCTGAAAGTCATCGCCTGTATTAAAATTTGCTTTTCTCCCATTATAAATGAAAAACATTGATATTATAAAAATTGACAACAATAATATACAATAATACCAAATTTGTTTTAAATAAAGACCGCCAAAACTATATTTTATTTTTATTTGAATAATTTCTAATCTTTACATAATACGAGTACCTATCACATGATATCGGTACGTTATCTGTTCACTTAGATCTTTAAACTATTTAACAGATTTGAATAGAGTTTTCAGCAATAGATAGAGTAAGTGAAAAGAAAGGTTTATATGTATAAAACATATATGTAATATACTCGAAGTTGCACGAGTCAACTAGTTGACGTATTTAAATCAACGTCGCGAGTGAAGTGAAGGAATAAAAGGTTACTTTACGTATTGCGAACATTCACCAATTTGAACCGGGGGTGATTAAGCTTCGTACCCTTTAGAATGGAAACATTGGCTGACGTTTGACCGCCATCCCATTTGACAGTAAATAAAAATGCCACTTATGTAATAGCATGTAAATCTCATGAAAACATCAAACCAATAAGAGAGAAAAATAACTCAGTAAATAATATTTAAGTAAAATATGTTAGCGCAGACTGTAGGCTGTAATTGATCACCAAATTGTGCGAAGGTCGACGCGCGATTAAATCGCTTAAACTCGCACACACCCATCCATGTTTACATATGAGACCGTATTTTTGATAATAATTATGTAAATCGAATTCTATTTTTAAAAATTACGTTTTACATAATTTGCGCATCGGAGTTTTCCTAACGACAGTTTTCTTTTAAATGCTAGTGAAATGGTTACTAGAGTAAAAAAAATTCTTCGTTTATTTAACATTTTGTTATATATTTTCGTATTTGAAAGTATGGATGCACATCAATTCAGATAGTTATAAAAAATAAACAGAAAATTATGTACGCATAAATCGCAATCAATTTTATTAGTTTATCTACAATATACAAAAATGTCAGCACATCATGACGATAAATGAACGTCACTAGATTCAATGACATCGCTCTATTTCTAATTTTGCTACGAATATTTGCAAAATTCCACCTTTGAACATTGAAATTTTGATTATATTATTAGGTCCTACGAGGTGACCAAGAATCAAAATACTTGTCTCCTAGTCACAAACTCAAAAATGTAAATGCTATTTTTTGGGGCTGTCAATTTATAACAATACAAATTTAATACCTATCAGGAATAATAATAATTTTTTTATACGATGTAGAACAAGTTATAGACAATGACAAAAAATAGGCAACATAACCTCGAAATGACATTCTTCAAAAACAGCAGCTGTTACCAGGAAATGATTTTTAATCATTAACTTTACCCGTCCATGACTGGCGTAGATATTGCGTGGTCTATTTACACAGATATATACATGCATGATCTCTATAACTCTTTACTTTTGTTAACTTTAAAATCCGGTTAATTGTATTTTATATTATAGGTAATAACAAGAACCCACCTTTTTTGTTAATAAATATAAAAATTAATTATTTTTAGATAAAGAATTAGAATACAGAAATGAACAAAAATATGTAGATATGAAATTAAGAACTATAAATCATTAGTACGCATATATTACTTTGTACTTGTATTTAAATAGCTTTTAAAAACAATGTTGTAAATGAAAAAAGCGTAAACAAATCTACAAAGCGGTAATTAGCATAACTCTATTACCTTTTCTGCGTCCAAACGGTCCACAAAATGAGTTCCCCTTGCCAATAACATTGTCATCGATAAATTTGACCAATTTCGCAGCATCCTCAGCTCTGTGGCCCTGGGAGACACTCCATCTCGACGGCAAATCTTCCTGCATTGATTCCGATTTTCCTTTGGTCCCTCTAGATTTTTTTAATACACTCGTCATATTACCGTCACATTACACAATAAACCTTAGTTTATTATATATCTTGTTATAAAAAAACAAACACTAAAAAAATCACTGGGAGAGGGAAAATTGTTCCGTATTCTAACACGCGCGGTAATTACGTTACGTCAAATATCAGCGCGCGAAACGTGCATTCGCCTTGACTATATCGTACGATATACGGGCTCGGACCGTAGAGCTGTAGTACGCTAACGCAGCCTACGATGCGGCGCCGTTACGACGCAAAACGCCACATAGAACGCGACGTTGCCAGTTATACTATTTTCTACTAAATGGTACATTCGTCTTCGTAGTACAATATAAAAGGAGGATTACATTAAATATGGGTTATTATATATTTGATAGTAGTAAATCAACAATTGAAATATGTACTTTTGTAAAACTAGTGTCTTCACAGTACAAAATATTATGCTATGCTGCAGGGATTTGTAACAAAGGCTTGTACCTTTAAAGCCGTCCTTATCTAGTTCACTGGGTGGCGTCGATTTTTATAAAGAAAATTTAAACTTTTATAACTCACAATGAAACCACAAACGATGTCCTGCTTCCGTAACTATGACAACGAACATTGTTTAATCATTTTTCAATACGTCTTTTATTCGTTACGTTTTTATTTTATTTTTGGGTGGTTGGTAAAAGTTTTTTCGAATTTAAAAATGATGAAACTAGAGATAGCCAACGAACAGGACAGGAAAGAAGCTCAGAATAGAGAAAGGCGAAGACAATGTGAATTGGAGAGGAGATCTAGAATCTTCAATGCTAGAAATCGTAAAATTGGTGTTAGTCTTTTTGTAACTCTCTTCATAACCATTTGCAATTTTTTATTCCTTTGAATCATGATTTAAATAATTTTTTATATTGAGCAAATGCTTACTCATAAATATGAGACTATTGCACACTATTTATCCTATTTTAATGATGCGCTGTTGACCTATTTGTCTTGAGAACTCACAATGATGGTAGTTAAGTCGTGAAATGGTAGCTGAATTATAATGACACGAAAACATCACCTATTACCATCAGAAAATATTTCATTGATATACTCGCAGTAAGTACACATCATGCAAAGTACGTTTATATGATGAAAATTATAGGACTAAGGCAGTTTCTTGATTGATTATATTTACATATATTTTTTTTTAAATTATGTCATTGTCCTTTTAATTTGTATCTATGAAACTAGGTCGACCTACCGTTTCTGGAGCGGCAAGTTGCCGAAAAACGTGCCGAAAGAGATGAACAGAATCGAAAGAATCTTGCTTTCGCACAGCAAATGACCAAAGATAGCAATTTGGCTGTTGTACTTGAGACAAGAGAACGTGAGGTACTATGAAATAAATCCTGATAAGTGATGTTATTGTATTTAAACATTTATACAATGCTTTTATTTGAATAAAACTGAAGTGTATATTGTTTTTACAGGAACGTCGTCGCATCGATGTGGAGATAGATGTGTTTCGAAAAAACTTCCAACGTCCCGAAGATCGCCGAGAATTCGACCTTAACAATCCAGATGTGCTAAAAATGCAATTACCACCGAGAGCTTCTGATGGGGAGCCAGTAGGCATGTCCAGCGCACAAAAGTATGTATATGCTAAGAGTGAACAAAGGTACCCAAGCAGTAACTTTAATTTTACGTAACAAGGTATCTTTTTAAAAGCTCACTAATCTCTAGAGATTAGCACAGCTTTAAGCCAACCGTTGTTCATCGTTTGTAGTGGCAAATTCTATTTTTAAAGTGCATGCTCTTTTAAAAGAATATACCTATAGAATTTCGCCCGAATTGTGCAGTTTTATTTCGTGTTAGAATTGAGTACGTAAAATGTCTACTATTTTTAGACATTTAGCACTAAAACAGATTTAATCTTAATGATTTCAGAACAAAATTTAAAACTAAAAATTATATTTTGTAACTATTTACTTGTATATGCGGTTCAACACACGTCGAAATAAATACACTTATGTATATTAACGAAGAATGAATATTAATTATTAAATGATGGGTTGTGAACTTATTAATTACTGATTAGCATTTTTTCTCCATTAAGATTTGAAGGCGAAGACTTGGAATATGAAGAAAGAAAGAAAATTATGGCTGAGCAGAAAAATGCGTGGCTCGAACAGCAAGTTCAGGAAAGGAAAGCAGCGCAAGAAGAAAGAAAAGCTGCAGAAGCTGCTTACATGGTAACGTTACTTTGACTTACAAAACATCGACAAATGCGAATCACTCCATCATTTGTAACCATTGTTGTTTACATAGCGATAGTTTGTCGCCTCTAAGATATGATTGCCAAACTGAACGTACGATGTCGATATGGATAAACAGTAATTATCAAACCAACATACTCAAACATTTTCTTGCTCCAAAACGTACCATAAACTCTCTTCATGTACCCTACCTAATTGCACTTACTATCACACAAACGTGACAATTTTACCCTCTGTTGTTAAACGAAAAAAATATTGCTCAGCCGTATGTAGATTTTAATATTATGAAGTTAAAATTATAGATCTGGAATCTTTATCGGCTAATTTGCATCATAACCAAACTGGGCAAAGAAGTGAGCTTGTTGTATTTCAAATATTGGTCAGTGTTTAAGTGTTATACATACATAATGTACTAGCGATACGCCGTCGGTTCACGTGGGTAGCCAAAACATTATATTTGTATTTGAGGTACAAACTTATCTTTTAATTTGGACTGAAAATCACACATAGTGATTAAACATTAAGATCGAATTAGTAGTATGTTTATCTCGGACAAATATTGTTCTGACGTTGGACTATTTA
Organism: Hebomoia glaucippe; assembly: GCA_025727935.1. Classification (NCBI taxonomy): domain Eukaryota; kingdom Metazoa; phylum Arthropoda; class Insecta; order Lepidoptera; family Pieridae; genus Hebomoia; species Hebomoia glaucippe. The sequence continues at coordinate 7,260,355 of JAOSYY010000001.1, read as the reverse complement.
TTGAAAACGAACATAATAACATATGAATTTCCATAACAACATAAACATTCTGATTATTAATGAGTCAAATATTTTGCAGATTGTAATCGAATTATGTCTATATAAATCTTAACATTGTACAAAAATTTCATTGTAACTTCTACATAATAACTCAACCAACAAACCGAATATGACTCTAGGTTAAGTCTATTTAAAAACCAAATTGTTCACATATAAAATTAATAATGTAAGCCAAAGCATGTAATTC